>KZ651310.1:216308-230519 GCA_001010745.2 Gerris buenoi | reverse complement strand
ACTTTATTAAATATTTACTGGAACAGTGCCGCGCGGTTCCAAATTTTTGATATTTAAGTATTTTTCTTAATTTGGTCTTTTCTTTGCGAGGAAGCTATGTGCCACATTAATTGGCAGAGTATTTTTTTAATAGATTGACAAAACTGTGAAGACAGCGGATAATAAAAAAATGTTTTGGAGATTGAAAGTTAAATTTTAATACAGAAAACACAAATTTTAGATTAGGATTCAAATTAAATTCGAAAACAGCTTGAAAATTACCCAAGGTGGGGTTGAAATATAGCAGGTGATTTCGAAAAAATGAAGAAGTGAAAAAGTTTTTAACTAAACACTACCCACATAGACATAAAGAAAGAATTTCTATATAAATATAAGCCTTTTCAAGAGTTTCGTAGTTTGCCTTTTGGTTACTCACTCACTCATTCATAATCAACATTATAAGGGACTTCTAGACTATATAAGAACTTTACAAGGACACAATTTTTCACAAAATCTACCTAATATATGCCGAAATACTGGTCTTATTTTAAAGATATCACGAAAAATTGTATAAGATGAAGTTAATTTTAATACCTTTAAAATGAATGTTCTTTTAAGATATATCATGAAAAAATAAATGTGGTTTGTAATTCATACGAAGTAATTTCACTAGGACCATAAAAAAATCAGAAAAGTTTACACATTTCTTAAGCTTTAGAATTATAGCAAAAACATTTAAATGTGTCTTTAGAAGTTTGTAAAAATTGGTAAAATGTAATTATTCATAATTAGAATGCTACTGAGATAGGGCTGGGGGAGTGTAATCAATAATGAAGTCAGGCCTAAAACATCAATATCACGTGCACTCAAATATGAAATACGTGGGTGATTTTTCAGACACCCAGAAAAATTTGCCTATCAAAGTAGTGCCTACATTGCGACCAAGCCTGTTTATGCCTCAATCAGAAACTGGAAAAGTGTTAAGCAATAAAAATAAAAGTGATGTTTTGATCATGAATATAGGACTATGGTTTGGTTATGGACTAAAGAAAGGTCAGACTTGGCTACAAAGTAGAGGTCAATACTTTAATAGGATGGGTTTTTTAGGGAGGGGACTGGATCTTGACCCTTTTTTTCACGGTTAGATTTTTGTTTGGGATTAGTTTTTCATGGTCATGGGCGATAAAAGAGGAGTGCTTAATTAATTTTAAATATTTTACTTATGTGATGCGGAAGAATGTTTACACACTTTCCTTAATTGTTTCTAATTATTAATAATTTATTTTTAACAGAGACTGAAACATGGCATCTTCTGTCTTCATCGAGAAATGGACCGTCTCCAAGACACAAGCATAGTATGGTGCTTCATGATGACGCTGTTTGGGTGTACGGTGGAATGACAGATTTACAAGAAAAGGCAGACTTCTGGAGGTTTGACTTAGGTAAAGACACGAAAATGGTTGCATTGTTTATTAAACACACAATATATATATTGTTAAAGTGAAACTTATTTAGGTGCGGTAAAGTAAATTGCCCTCGATGCAACGAAATTGCATTTTACGATGTTTCTGATTCGATATCGTCTATGTGAAAGATTTACCTTCTTGGACAAAGATTCACCGACCATTGAGTTAACAGTCATAATTGCTAACCATTGCACCACGGAAGTAGATGATTCAATTTACAGAATTGATATATAAGCGTAATATTATATACATTATAATAAATATAATCTATATACATGTTGTTTTCATGTTTTTCTTCATTATTCACTAAAATTTTATGAAAATATTTTATTATTTAATTAATTTCCACATAACTATTTTTTAATTCTGAATACATAAAATCGTCAACAAATACAGAGAGAGCAATGCATAAAATCAACTGTTTCTAGAATAGATAAGTTTCACTTCTAAGGCCCTCCGCACACGGAGCAACTCAAAACAAACTCAACTGGAAACTCCAGTCATTTTTGAGTTGACTATGAGTTTCAACCTGTGTAATTAAATGGGACACCGCACACGGTGCTACTCATTACAAACTGGGTTTAATTTCTGTCAACTCAAAAATGACTGGAGTTTCCAGTTGAGTTTATTTTGAGTTGCTCCGTGTGCCGTCCGCCTAATGCGCGAGAGTCTCGCACATTTTTCCGGTTAGTTAATTTATTATATTCGTAGTATATTACCCCTCGCTTTTATAATATGTTTATTCTAATGTGTTCTATAGAGTATAAAATTGCAAGATAAAAATAACCTTTTTATATACTACGTTTTTAAATTTTTTTAAACCGTGCCATCGATATATTTGAAATAATATAATCTATATATTTCCTGTTTTGCTGTCATTTAATGTTTATCTCTTATTTATAAAAATCATAAATTTGAAACTTGTCAAAATGAAGATTGTAAATATTATGGGCCAAAATTATCATATATTATATGACAAAACAAATAAAATAACTTGCGGATTTTTTCCGAACTAACTTTCCATTCAGCAAATTTGCTGAAAACTAATTACATTCTGCTGAAAAATGACTAAAAGTATTAAAATAATGCATTGTCATAGTGTTCTGAGCTTTTCTGAAAGTTTCAAATGTCTAGCTACTCGGGATGTTAGTTAAAATTCGATTGCAAGATTTGTACCGGACAAACAAACAAACAAACAAGAAACCAAGTTAATAAAAACGTAGTAATAAAAACTCACATTATCTCATTTCGGCAATATTTCGCCTCCTTTGAGGCATCTTCAGGCCTTTAACAATTCCTCTTAAAACATAACTTTATTTATTTTTCTTAGTAAAATCTTCTCCAGGCCATCCACTTGTGCATCTTACATTATCAATTATTCATTTAAAAACTATCCATAACGTATTTAATTTTAATTTTAAAAACTTTTTTCTCGTAGAGATAAAACAGGTCTGTTGTATTTATGATAACAATGATAAGGGATTAAGTTATGCTTAAGTTACGCTCTATTGGAACATCGAAACTAGTATCACAAAAAAGTAACAATTACTATTAACATATTTATCACTAGATTTTTCCAAATTCCAGTTTATTTGTTGCTCATTACTTTTAAGTAATATATGAAGGTATAATTTAATCAATTTTTTTTAAAATTAATTTTTTAGTTGTTTAATTAAAAATTTGAATTAAACAACTACCAAGACGATGTTGCCAAGGCAATGTTGTCTTTAATCTTAACATGAAATAAAGGATTCTAGAAATAACTATAACAATTTTGAAGATAAAATATTCTTTGTTTTCTCTGTTGGTCCTTTCTTTTTTTTTCATTTTTCTTGGTCATAATTTTCTAAAATGTTTTATAAAAGAGTAAAGGACAATAAACCTCCCATTCCTCTTTTCGAAAGAACATAAATAGTCTATCACAAAAACTCTCCAAAATTACAGAGGAGGAAAATGCTAGAACAATCATGTTTCTTTATGTAGGTATATAAAAGTTCTTAAACCGATTAGAATGTTTCATTGCAGAGAAAAATAATAAATTGATATTCAACCATTTCACTGAAATGGTCGTCGGTTATTTTAAAACTGGAAACAATACTTTATACTCCTGAAGAAAATAAAATAATATAAGTATTTCTTAAGTTACTTTTGATTTTCAATAGTCTAGTTCCTTTGTTCTATATTATAATTTTTTAAAAAGAAGTTGGTTTTTATAATTGACATTTTTAAGTTATTGTGTAGGTTTTGCTTTGTATCGATTCAGGTAATGCTACAACGATTGTGGTTTTATTATTCTTTTTGCAATTTCTCATATCAAAAGAACATTAAGCAGTTTTTAATCACTTTACCAATATAGGTAATTTTCTAACCCTTTTTGTTAATCTAACAAACGAAGTATATTATTTCATATTTTTAGGGAAAATATAACTAATACTCCTTATATTATTATTTACCCCTTTAATATTTTATATTAAGATACTGGTACTAGTTAATTACATGCCCTCCCGGTCGTTTGGTGTAACCTTCCACCCGTTGTCCACTATCGATTCTGCATTCGATATAACCTTTCTTTCACGGTAAAGGTTCATGGTTAGAGGTGGTAAGCTGGTGATAATTTTGACCGGGAGAACCACGTAATTAACCAGTACCATCCTTTATTTATCGAACACTTCATATACTTTTTAACCAAAGATCGTTTAATTAAACAAGAGATAAACTTTTTAACCAAAGATCGTTTAATTAAACAAGTTATACACTTTTTAACCCTAGATCTTTTAATTAAACAAGTTATACTCTTTTTAACTAAAGATCTTTTAATTAAACAAGAGAAAAACTTTTTAACCAAAGATCGTTTAATTAAACAAGTTATACACTTTTTAACTAAAGATCGTTTAATTAAACAATTCATACACTTTAACTAAAGGTAAATTATATTATTTCGACTCTATACAGTTTAGTAACACCAGAAAAATGTTTTGTTTTTTTGGGGGGGGGGGGGGGTATAAATAGGTTAATGTTTCTTGATAAAATTACGTTGAAAATTAAATAAGAGTTATATATTTTTGTGATCTACTCTTTAATACCTTTCATTTGATACTCTCAAAACAATTGTGTGCCTAAATTATCTGTAATCTTGGATTTGAACAACTGACTGATAATTTTGATTCTGCTATTTTTTCCTGTGTGTGTGTTAGCACGTCATCTTGAATACTGCAAAGTTTCATGTTTTTTATCTCTTTTGATTCAATATTTGTGACAGACTAGTTACATTTAGACAGAATATTTGTGAAGAGTGACAGACAGACATAAAAACGAAACTATAAAGGTTTATTTATTTGACTAAAAAAATCAATTTTTAGTAAAATTAAATCTTGCAGAATGGACTGTTATTGTATTCCTCCGTGTTGAATTATACCAGTTTCGTATATTCTGTGGTGCTGCCACATTTGTCAATATAAACAACCATATAATCGTGTATTTATTCTTTTCTTTATGAAGAAAGAAAAGTAGTTGTTTCTGTACCGACATTTTGTGGAAAGGAAGATCATGAGATGGTGATAATAAAGAGATTTTGAAAATGTTTCTTTAGTTTATCTTAAAGTTTTGAGACGCTAGATGATTTTGTTTTGTTATATAGTCTTAGCAATTAATTCAGTCTTAGTCTAGTCCTAGCACTTATCGACGCCATTCTTTTAACCCTTTACGATGCTAAGAATGCAAGAAACAATCAAGGTTTTACCGTTTTGCATTTTCTCGTTTTCAGAAAAACCGTAAATAATTTATAGTCTACCTATTGGGAAAAAAATAGTTCTTCTGTTGTTCAAGAACTGGCGCCAATACTTTATATTTATAGTCTTTCGGAGAAGTGAAGAGCAATGCGAGTTTTTTTTTTTTTTTAATATATTACTTTTTTTGTTTTTTTCTTCACTAAAAGTTATCGCTTTAAGAAAACAATTAAGGTTTTTCTCGAGTTTCTTTTTACTTCCTCATAACACGCATCATTCGATTATTGCAAGACTGAGAATCCGCTTTACTCATCTACTCGATATAATTATCAGTTTGAATGTTTGAAACATGCCTCACCTCTATGGGATTGGGTACCAGTGGCGGCGGTAAGATATTGGGGGCCCCCCGCAAACTTTTAGAGGGGGTCCCTCTATTTTCCTTTCAGGAGCCCTGAGAGGCCCCAGATCCACGCCCCCCCCCCGCTTGCGGGCCATGCGGGCCCATTATCAGTGTCAAACATGCCTTGACATGTTGAACATGTGCCTTCGTTTCAGTGTCAAACATGTCTCTCTGGGATTGGAACTCACCAGATATTTCGGTGTTTTGACTATCGTTTTAGAGTGAAACTTGTCTCACCTCTCTGGGATTGGAACTCACCAGATATGTCGGTGTTTTGACTATCGTTTTAGAGTGAAACTTGTCTCACCTCTCTGGGATTGGAACTCACCAGATATGTCGGTGTTTTGACTATCGTTTTAGAGTGAAACTTGTCTCACCTCTCTGGGATTGGAACTCACCAGATATGTCGGTGATTTGACTATAGTTTTAGTGTGAAACATGTCTCAACTCAACTATCTAGGATTCGAACTCACCAGATGTGTCGGTGTTTTTACTTCGTTTGAGGCAAAGTTGCTAATATGCTAACCACAAGGGATCCGGTCCTCTTAAGGGGGTTTTTTAATTAATTTAAATTTTAATAATTCTCAGCCTCAAATTTGGCATTCAATTTCATAGGAAAATAGATTATTTTGTCTCCTTTACTGTCTGTCTGTCGTTTATTAGTTGGACAAACTAACATATCTTATAAACTACTCGTCCGATTTTAATGAAATGTATCTACTGTGCTACATAGTTAAGGAATGTTTGTCTCATGGAAAATAAAATATTTTTTTCCTAATACGTTTCATTGTTCGTATCCTTATATTTAGTTATGATTCTCTAGTTTTTTTTTTCTAACCAACTCAAATTTAATTATGACATTCACAAGTTAATCTTTTTAGCCTCAAAGAAAAATAAAGGTATTCTTTTACTTTATACATCATAAAAAAAAATGAAGTGATGGGTAACCAAGTAAAAGAGGTGCCCGGCGCCCCCTTACGCCTCTTTTAGTCTTTTTTTCACTTATATATTTATTAATATCCATAAAATATTGAAAAGTTGGGTTGTAACAAAGTTAATAACCATTTAATTACGACAAGGGATATTAAATCTAATGTACTTGGGGAAAAAGGAAAAAATCCAGAGGTGGTTAACAAAATAAAAGAGAGCCAAAATAAATGTATAAGTAATCTACTTCATGTCTGATTTCTTATTGGCAGACTTTATCGTTTGGTGTTTTATCTACTTCACAACTATGGTCCGTCTGAGATTGTAATAAACCGATTATGACACTTTAAATTCAGGAAATAACACCAAAGTTTTATTTTTTATTCTATTTTCCGAATAAAACTTGAGAGATTATTTTCAAATCATCTTTTACAAGCCTCGAGCATTTAATCGACGCCTACTTTCAAAACCAGTTATATCGAATACTTAATATGGTAAACTATGTAAAATTTATTTATTATGGTTTTTCTTTCGGCATTTATTTATAACTTTGCTCTTTTCTTTAAATATTTTTCTCTTTTTTTCAACTTTCCTCTATAAAAATAATTGTTTTGAGAAAAATAAACTTTTATCTATAAATAAACTTGTTATGAGGATGTCAGCTTTAATCTAAAAAATACAGTGTTGTTTTGAGTAAATCGACAATCTATAAATTAAAAGCGAATTGGTTTTGGGTCTTGTTTTAAGTTTTGTTACGCTGGAGATTGTCACGCTATGTGGTTTTTGCTTTATTTTTTTTCTAAATAATGGGTTTTTCCCCTATATATGAACTTTATAAATTATTGGACTCATAAATTATTTTACTCATCCTTTTTTTATGAAAAATCTTTATTAACTTTTTTGCTGTTAAAATCGTATATGAAGAATGTTTTTTTCTTTATTGCTTTCTCTATTATAGGAGTAGTAGAGGTAGTAGTATTAACGGGATGAAGAGGCCAAGCCTAGCAACTAGACCAAATTTGGACCCTTTTTGCCAATACCTAAAATCCCCTGCCTTACGCTCCAATCTCCTAGTTTGGGTAATTACCTTTAATGTAGCAAGCTCCTCTTCCATAATTTCTCCTGCTCCTTATGGGTGAAAGCGTAGTTCCTCACATCCTTCACATGCTTCCATGAAATGGTGAGCTATCTCCTCTTCTGTGCTGCACACTGGTCGCACATCCTTCACATGCTTCCTTGAAATAGTGCGCTGTCTCCTTTTCTGTGCCGCACATTGGTCGTACATCCTTCACATGCTTCCATGAAATGGTGAGCTGTCTCCTCTTCTGTGCTGCACACTGGTCAGGTGAAGTCATCTCCGATTTTTAAAAAAGGCATATGTCTCTTAATTTTTAAGTTAACCATGTCCAGTTATGACTCTAATCATTACTACGTTTCCGTGGTTTTTCAAAACCATTGATGCAACAGTTTTGGCATTCTAAACCCCCCCATTGAATCGGTGATTTCAAAATATTTTGATTTCAAGGTCCCTACTTCAAATTTTTGGTTTTGCATTGAAAATGTTTTTGAGAATGGAAACCGATACTGAATTTAAAACTAAATTGAGCCATGGGCTGTAGATAATGAGCAGAGATGTAATCTGACTTAACTGTAACTAGTCTGGGAGTTGATAAATTTTCAAAATTGTTGTGAAAACTCCTCATCCTCATAGAAATACTTTCGGTTTGAAACCAAAATAGTTTTGAAAAATCATGCGGCAATGTTGTAACTGTCCTTCTTTTGAGGTTTGGCAGTAGCATTTTCGATTGTCTACATCCCTCTGTTTTTATCATTGCCTTTGCTTCTTCTCAGATCCACATCTTGATGGCTGATTTCGCCTATCCTTAGGACCAGTAAATTGCAGGTTCTGGCCCTCAAAATCGCAATCTCCTTTCTTCGCCACTTCATCTGCTTTCTCATTTTATTATAGGGATTCAAGATTCAAGTAATTATTTCTCTAAAAATTAGGAATAGGTTCGATATTAGAAAATTTAAGTTGTTTATCAGTACCGACTATCATTAACAGTTATTGCTAATGACTGAACTTTAGCAATCAAAAAACAAAGCAAACAACAACAAGAAAATTACAAAGATCCTTATCTTTCAAATCTACAAGGGAAATTGAGCAAAAATGATTTCCACAAATGTATCCTGTTGACTGTTTCGTGGACTTCACACGCGTGAAGATAACACTGGGCAGTGCTGCACTCTGGAAGAGACAGACTAACCACAGCTCACCAACACGTGCGCGAACATATCCTAATTCCAAGTTAAAAAAAAAGATTTCAGTGAGCAGGACAGTCTTAAGGGAACTCCGAATTCAAAACTTGGGCCTTAAATTGTTCATATAAAGAAATTTTATACCTTTTATTTTAGAAATCTTGTCCCTATGGTTTTGATTATGAATTGCCACATACCTAAAACAGAAAATTAAAAAACAAACATTTACGAAAGTAATTTACATTAATTAATAATTAAATATAAAATATATTTCATTGAAAATATACGAAAATGGTAGGAGGGAATATTTAATATTTATGACTAGGCTTCACCACGCGTTCCGTGCGAGGCTCATGCTAGGTAGCAGTGGCTGTTTTCTAAATAGTTTTTTTTTCCAAATTCCAAAAACTTCATAGAAAAGCAAATTATTCATCATTCATTCCATTATTAGGAATAAACTACCCTGCGAACCGCAGTTTGGAGGTTATTTTATTACACGAAAAAAATCCCTATTTTGTTTCCGAACTTACCGAAGGTAACGGAAGCTATGTAATCGTCATAAAGAACAAAAATATGTTATGTTTCCTATTTCTAAAATTCTAAGACAGAAACCCGTTTTAGATATTAGGTGTCATTTTTGGTTTCGTATCTGTCTATCGGTCTGTCGCTCAATTTTTTTGAACCAACATAATCCGATTTTAATGAAATTTCTATGGTATGGCATAATCAGCTCATTTTTGGTCCCAAATAAGTTTCAAGCTTCTGCGCTCATTTGTTTATCATCCGCATGTGCGCGAACATACATTTTATTTACTTATCTGATTTATATGAAACTTTTATATATTTTATCCAAGGTAACCCGTTGATAGCCCTAGATTAATTTGAACCGTCTGCGCTCTTTAACTTTTACTAAAATGATACTTTTGTTCAGCCAGTTTTGCACTTATAAAAAATCGGACCGGTGTCGACAGACATGAAAAATTCAAGGCCTGATTTGGTTTTTAATTCTGATCAATGTACAAAAAAATACTTTTATTTTATATGTATAGATAAACGGAAAAAATGAAGTTATTGCGAGTGATATTTGGTGGACTTTCTGAGTTAATATTCTGGTGGCTAGGTTAAAAAATAAAGGAAGACGGAATTTTATGAAATATTTAATTTTAAAATGTTCACTGATTTTAAGGGTAGTTTAGCGGCTTCGCTTTTTTAATATTCTGGTGGCTAAGTTGGAAATAAAAGAAGACAGTGGTTTCACTAAAGATTCAACTGTCCTTGATGTTGCTAAAGTATCCTTATCATAATTAGAGATCTAAAAATCGGCCTGTCAAATCAAACGTTTTTTCTTAAATACATAGTATGACTGAATTTAAATCTAATACATCTAATTTGATCAGCATTAGCAACAGGTAGTTTTTTACACTTTGTTTTTGATTTTCAGCAAATCAAATTTAATTATCAAGAATATTTCGGAAACTAGATTTATCCGGGAAAACTATTTATTTAGTTAGATTCGTATTTAAATTAACTATATTGTAGATACTTTAATTGAGATCTTTGGAACCATTTTCCAGAAAGATTTGATCTTACTTCTTTTCAGAGTTTTTGGGGGAGCAAGATTTAGAGCTTTGCTTTAATTAATTTCTCGATTTCGCCTCGGGTGCGTGATATTTCTGAACATGTTTACCAAATTTCATCAATATCGGCCCAGTAGTTTAGGATCCTCGCATCTGCGCAGATTACGCTCCAATTTTTTTTTAACCACTTTTTTTGGACTCAATGAACCTTGTAACGTGTAAATCCGTAAAAATAAAAAATTGAATTTTCACATCACTATATTTTATTTCTATACTATAAAACGGCTATAAGATAGAAAATACAAATATTTTTGCCTCCAGAACATAATACTAATACATAAATGATAAAAGAATTGA
Organism: Gerris buenoi; assembly: GCA_001010745.2. Taxonomy (NCBI): domain Eukaryota; kingdom Metazoa; phylum Arthropoda; class Insecta; order Hemiptera; family Gerridae; genus Gerris; species Gerris buenoi. The sequence goes on along the minus strand of KZ651310.1, from coordinate 219,829 downwards.
TTTTTCTTCATCTTACGTTTCTAATAATCCATTATTATTGATCTATAAATGCTCCCTGAGGGTTGTGCAAAAATAAGATGTTCTTCGAAGCTCTAGGGCCTAGGGCCCTAGGCTCCACCTAGGAGGTAAAGGATATAAGATAAGTCAAGTAAATGTTCCCTTCACGTCAAAGACCCCGCCAAATCCCTATATACTCTTAATGTCTAACTGATAATCCCAATTCCCCTTGTCCTTGTCCAATTACTGTCAGGTCGACACACCTGACAGTAATTGGAACTGGAAAACTTGGAATTGCTGTCAAATTCTCGGCAGACATCCACGTCTTAGGCTGTGGCCTGTTGACCCAATCAATTAACTACCAGTAATAAATTTTATATTTTTACTACGTGCAGTTAACGTTTCATAATTAAATAACTATTATTAATTTATTTTATATGCTGTATTTATTTTATATATTATTAATTTATTTTAATTCCGTAATAATTAGGGTTTACATGACGCAGTATTACCTTTAGGTAAACTCTATAATTAAACAACCACGCTGCTGTAACTAATTATCTCTAGGAATGTGTAAGCTAGCATGCAGTAAATTTAAAACAAAATAGTTTCTTACTATATTATTCTAACTGTTATTTCTTTGACTCTTGACTAACTTGGTGTTGCATCAACTATATTTATTTACCCCATCAACTAAAGGCCCCCATACACGGTCAAAATGTTTACGCAAACATTTTGACCGTGTATGGGGCTGTTTGATGTTTGCGCAAACATAATGTTTGACGAGTATGGCCTAAATTTGCCCGATCATCATCGTTTGCGTAAACATTTTAGAAAATCAAAATGTTTGATCGTGTATGGGGGCCTTAAGACTACCTTATTGAAGTTAAAGCTAGTTTGAAAAAGAAAAAGACTGGCTAAGCTTTTTAGATATTATGGGCTTGGCCAGTGAAACAATAAGGCAATATTCTGATTAGCAACACCTTTGCCCATAGGCGCCCATGGCAGGGGGGCCGTAGACGTACCGTTGTCAAGTAAGGTATTTTGCTTTTAAAAAACCTACCCTCCTAAGAGGCGCCCTTGCTTTACAGACCTGAAATAATGGAGTGAGGCATAAACCAATAACCCATATTTGTATAGGAATTAGCGTATATGATCGCGCCTAACTAGCATTCAGCTAGAATTTCGTTAGAATTCATTTTTTGATGTCGCCAAAATTACTTAGTCCGCGAGGTATAGCTTGCCCATAAAGTGTTGAAAAAGGTGGCCGTGTCGTAGCCTATGTTGGAGTTGGAGGACAAAGAGATTTTCATTATCATGCAAGTAAAAAAAATAATTTGTTAACCAAAAATCAATTGGATGTTACTTTGTCACTTTGTATAGGACCATTTTGATTTGGAGGAATGTTTTACTAACTAGTATAAAAAGTGACAGGCCAACTAAATCAACTAACTAGAACTAGACTAAGGGATTAACTAACTAAATTTTTATTAAGTATCGCGAAAATCACAAGTCTTTTGCTTTTTGTTGCCTTCAGAGTCCCATGACAGCTTAAAACAATAATTTTGAAGGTTTGCTTTCTTTAAAGAAGGACCCCTCCCCTACTCTCATTCCCCCTCACAAAATTGGACATCCAATATTTTGCCCTAGTAACATTCAGGGGGGAGGGGAGTGCACCATATCTTCAGCCTAGGGGACAATCTCTAAATCCGTTTCTGCTGAACACCCCTAGCGACAACATTTCAAATAACTTTCCCCAAAAGAAAGTTTTGATTTATGTTCCTCTTGTGGCGTATACGTACAAAATTTATGAACGAAGTATAAATATACATCTCTGAAAATAACGGTATTTTTTCTAAACTGGATAGAAAGAGAGGGCATCTATCAAATTCACAATTCACACACACACACACTTGTCTTTAGTATCTGGGTTTGCATGTCGATTATATTATGTGGTATAAAGATTATGTTACCCCCGTAATATAGTCTTTACCACACATAATATATGTACCCACCCCCTTCCCGGGAGATATATTTCAAAACTTTTTTTGGTCCTTCTTAAACAAACCAAAATATTTGCCTGATCACAAATGGTTAAAAAAAAAAACAAAAAAAAAACATGTACATGGCCATGAAAGGACAAACCTCAAAAATGCATATTTCTTTATGTAAAGTACAAAGTACCTGCAATTACCAATTACCATTCAAATATATTATAACTTAGAAGGGGGATAACTTAAATAAGAGATTCCGAGGTGCTAGAAGACTGCTACCTCTACCTCCATTCCCTTGAAAATAAAATCCTAAAATAATACATACCTGATAAAAATTGCCTTTTTTACTTTATAGGGATTCCTACCGTGAAATTTAACCCTACGAAAATAATATTTATGTACTTATGATTTAAGTTATATTCTATTAAGATTAATTGTATATAAATGTTCGTTGTATGTAATATGGTAAATATTTTCATCACTACTCGTGGATTCTGTATCAGTAAAGATCGACTTCAACTTCTGTAAAAAGTAAACGATGTTTAACCTGTTTCGATATATCGATAATAAGCGATGAAGTCGACTCAAATCCGTATCGATACTCAATGCGCGCGCATCATCAAGCTGAAGGTGAATCAAAACACCGCTTATATTTTGAACACTCTCTTATCTTATTATTATCTCTTGTTTCTGTTTCTTATCAATTTTTCTTTTAATTTTAAAGTTGTTCCTATCCTACATAAAGTAAACTTTCTTTTGTTTGATTTATTTTCCTATATCCTTAATCTTGGTATTTAAATATGTTTTTCGGTATTATAAAAAATCAAAACATTTGTTAAAGATTACTTGTTTTATAGGTTTCTAATAAGATTTGGTTGTTAGATTACTAACCATTAAACAATAAATAATAACAATAAAGGTTTAGAAACTGTCTCAAGGTAAAATAATACTTGTTAATTCATAAAAACATCAATAAAGAATAACTATAAAGGTTCAGAAACTGTCTCCAAGTAAAATAATACTTGTTCATTCATAAAAATAGCTTTCGGCCTAGGATGTCTAAGCTTTGTGCTTTAACATAATACATATTAACTCACCCCTTCAAATTCTTGTATCAATGTGTCTAGTTCTTCCATAGTCTGCACTGATGATGACCTTATAAAGGCCGAAAGCTACTTTAATATATTAGGTTGTATTATTTGACATGTAGAGACAGTTTCTTTTTATCCATTGAGATAATCTTAATGCTCTAATTCCTGAAATACAGTTTAAGTTTAAGGAGTTAAGGCTGCACCGCTCTTTGAGGTTAGGAAAAACAGTAAAATTCAAATTACTCTGGTTCTAAGCAAGATATCAAAAATCTAATCACAGGCTTCATTCCTAATTTTAATTCTGCACATTAGAGCCCTATTTAAACTTCCTATGATAAATAGTACAGGCGCCATTTCAATACAACGATAAAACTCGTTGTATTGAAATAGTTGTCGTATTTATTGTAGTAGGGAGATGAAATAGGGCTCAAATTGTGGA
>KZ651310.1:203409-215855 GCA_001010745.2 Gerris buenoi | reverse complement strand
GGGGCTCTTTTGATTTTGTTTTTGATATTAATTTGTTAAATTATAATTATTTATGTAAGGAATTGTAATTTATAATTATTTTATGTGAATTTGTAAATATGTTTAAATAAATAATACTAATGTACACATTTAATAAGAATAAGTGTTACTTCACTAGAATTCATTAGAGATCCAAACCACTATAATTTCAAATACCCATGTAACAACTTGCCTAAATAATAGGACTTGAGTGAGCTATGTTTCACTCTAATTGGCAGATTTATTCCATTTCCAATTATAATTGGAAATTTATTATTACCATAAAATAAGAAATATCTAACGGTACCAGGAGAATAAGTGGATATCAATAGTTAGAAAAAAATAAAAATAAATAAATAAAAAATACACTTGCAATTTAAAGCCACCTCTTCTTCCATCTTATATAAACTGGCTCTGATATAATATGTTGGATGTATTTAATTTTTAAATAATAATTGTGTGTGTGTAAGAATTTTTCTGATATTTAGTTTTATTGTTTGATAATATAATAACCTCAGGGTTCTGTTCTAGGACCTTTACTCTTCCTAATTATGATTAATGATCTGCCTGTGGAGGTGTGTGACTCATGTGCTGTTGTTCGTAGATGATGTCAAATTATTTCGACCAATAGCATGTGAGAGCCATGCTTCACTCCTGCAGTCGGATTTCGATAGAATTACATCTTGGTGTAAAACTAATCATATGATATTAAATACCGACAAATGTTATTATATGACCTGCACTAACAAAACGACTTGGACAAAACCAAATTATACAATAGGAGACAAACCGATATCTGAAATAAATACTATTAAAGACCTAGGAGTGACATTTGATCGAGGACTTACTTTTAAATTACACATTGAGCAAATTATTTCTGAGGCGAGTAAACTTCTGGGGTTTATTAAAAGAAATACTAAAGATTTTACAAACAGATTCGATAAAATTGCTTTACAATGCATTAGTAAGATCTAAGATGGAATATGCTGCCCCGGTGTGGGCACTTTACCAGACTAGACCCATTAAACAGTTGGAGGTGGTACAGAACAGGTTTCTTTGATACTTATATGTTAAAAAAAATAATAGAGCATGTCTTAGGGATACACCTACACTCGAATTGAGGCAAGGGTTCGTTTACTTGACGTTGGAAAAAAGAAGAAAATCAAGTCTTTTAGTTCTTCTCCATAAAATATTAAACGGGGGTGTAGATTCTCCAGAACTACTCTCCCAGGTAAACTTTTACGTGCCTGGGAGATGTATGAGAAATAAAGCTTTGTTTTGTGTTCCTAGATCCCGAACTCATCGTCACATACACTCGCCTGTACATAGCATGATGAGTTTATATAAATCTCTAGCCGACCACCTTGATATTTTCCATATGTCTCTTCCTAACTATAAGACCATTATATTTAAACATATTTAGATTGTATTATTTGTCACAAGTACTTACATACAGATATTTAAATACTATTAAGCAATAACACATTAGTCTATTTTTTATTTTAATTTTATTGTATTTTTCTATTCTTTTTCTTCTTGTTTATTTAAAGTTCTTAGGCCAATGAGACAAAATAAGTTTATGACAGCACTATCTGCTCTTTTTATACTCTCTGTATTCTGAGTTATAGCTCTTTCACGAACCTATACTGTATTTCAGAATCAATATTTTTGTTATAATATGTATGTATTACAATATGTTGTTTTGGGCGAAAGCCTGTAGCATTACTTCTGAAATAAATAATTTAAAAAATATAAAATAAAATAATTTGTATGAATGTATAATCATTAAGTTAAGAATAGAATTTGTGGATAGCAAGTATCAGTCAGAAGTTAAAAAGGGTAATATAAATAAAGTGATAAAGTTTTAGATTTATCAAGATTTCTAAAATATATAATTTCCTTTTTTTTAAGATAAAATAAAATAATGGTAATGGTAACCATTTTTGCTCTCCTCAAATTCTATTTCATTCATAGACAATATTCACATGGTTAAGTTAAGATCTACAAACAAAATTATTGCTTTTTTTTAAGAATGACTAAAAATACTTTAATAATAATTTATTTTGTTGCAGTTTGTAAGAAGTGGAACATAATAAAGACTAAATTAAGTCCAGGTTCTCTTCACAGTCATGCTGCCTGCAAGTTACCAAGCTCAATGCTTGTCTTTGGAGGAGAGAGAACTGGACAAGCTAACAATGAACTCTGGAAGTTTCACTTTGGTAACTATCTATTATTATCACTTCAACATTAGGCTTGAGAATGGCCGGCTTGGCTGAAAGGTTGCTGATCTCAAAAAAATGGTTTCGTTTTTATTCTAAATACCCTGAAGGATCTACAGCTCTTGATAAAGTTTAACCAAGAGTACCCTACAGCCAATTTACACTTCAACGAACTTGACTAGTATATTCAGAGAAAAGTGCAATTATGATTTAAAACAAAGTAAGTCTGGTAGACCATGGTCTATCAGACAACTCTAGTACCTATTGCAATAGATACATCCTAAGCGCCAGGGGCGGACTGGCCCACCGGCCCCCTGGCCGGTACGCCCTCACAGTGACGGATAGAGAGGGGGGGGGGGCAGTCTGCCCCGGGCGCTGGGTTAGAGGGGGGCCCGCACCGAGCTAGCCTTTTTTTTGTACTGCAAAAAATAAAGTGCAAGTGCTAAAATTGGCGCAGAACGCCTCTAGAAAGGAAGCCAGACGACATATTAATAGTGTTCCCTATTTTATTTCCATTTTCAATTTTTGAACGATTTGACAAAGGGTGCCATTAGAACCACAGAGATTGGAATGTAGTATTACGTAGGGCGCCTTTGTAGCAAGGGCGCAAAGACCGACATAATATTTCGAAAATAATTCAAATTGAATGGATTAATTTAATTTACTCCTTTTAAAGTCGACTAAATGAATTTGATAGAGGGCGCCATTAGAACAACGGATATTATCAAGGGCGCCCAGTATCAAATAAGATTGGAAACCCATCTCAATTAATCCTGTAATTACTGAAATATTTATATATTTGCATAAGTGTGTAGCTGTTATAGTCTTACGTAGGGCGCCTTTGGAGCGAGAGCGAGAGGGATCAGCAAAGGACGCCAAGAAATAAAAAAATGTTTGGAAAATAATCCAATTGAATGGGTTAATTAAACACCTATTAAAGTTTACTAAATGAATTTGACGAAGGGCGCCCTTGGAGGAACAGGAAATCTGCAAGGGCCCAGCCGAGAAGAAAAAAAATGTTTGGAAACCAATGTTTCCATGACAAATAAAATTAATATTTTATTTATGTATTCGCGGTAGCTGTTTCGTTTTGCAAAGGGCGCCTTTGGCGCAATATATTAGAGTATTCTAACACCACGTAACATGCTAATCAAAATAATATCAAAACATTGTTTTGATACAATACAACTTGAAAAATACTACTTAAAATGATATAAGTTTCCACACGAAACCCACCTGATTGCAGTGAGGGTTTATGCCTAAAACTGCTTAAAATGCTGATTTTGAACGTTTATTTTTCAAAATTTTCCCGGGGGAGGACCCCCGGACCCCCCTTCTATAGGGGGTAGGGGGTGTATATGGTTATATATACACTTTGTGTGAGTGTGGTTAGGGGCTTAGCCCCTCCAAAAACCATTCTCTAGGTCTGCCTCTGCTACTATTTCAATGATTTTTATAAATGGATAGCTACAAAGGTCTTTAATTGTGTTTTCTACTAAGTATGTGTCATATACTGAACATCTAATGAAATTATAACCTAAAAACGTGGAAAAAAATATGGTGTTGGTAAAAAATACTAATGTTCCCAAACTTGGGGTGCTAATCATGTTCCGGGCAGAGGGTTTATGATTGACTGTAGAGGTATATTTTACTTTATTACTTAATAATAATAAACATTTTCAAAAATTTCCGGGGGGAGGGCTATTCCTCCCTCCTGAGTTGGGGGCATTCCGAACCCCCAGGACCCCCGGTGTGCGCCTTCCTCATGGCTAAGGTTGGCGCCTTATTCATGGAGCCAGTCCGCTCCTGGCTACAGCCCTTGGAGGGTCTTGGTCATCAGAACAATGCCTCTCCATTCCTCTCTATCCCACGCTCATCTCCTCCAAGCACAAACCCTTAGCCTCCTCGGATCATCCTCCAGCCATTTCATTCTTCGGGTTTCCTCTTCTTCTTCCATCTCCTAGTGCCATCCATCAAGTGCAAATATGATTTCAAATAATGTAAGTCTGGTAGACCATGGTCTATCAGACAACTCTAGTACCTATTGCAATAGATACATCCTCAGCGCTACAGCCCTTGGAGGGTCCTGGTCATCAGAACAATGCATCTCCTGAATTGCCTCCTGGTTGTTATTATAAATTTATCAATATTCTTTATGTGCGCCTTTATCTACCATTTCCAAACGCAGCACTGAAAATTTCCTCAGGATTTTTGTTACCATCCTCTCTTCATCGCTAATTAACAGATTTCCACTTGTCTGACCCATATATGACAGTAAATTGTATAAAAATCTTATATAATATAATGAAGTTCATCTTCATTTTCATCTTACACCTCACACACTTAGCTTGATCAGAGTGTTGGCCTCCCGGGTTGCAATTTTCTTTATTAATATGTAGAAAAAAACCCCAAATTTATCAGGGGGAGGAGGGTGTGAGAGGGTTAATCAATGATAGCTTGAGCTGGTTTGTGTAAAATTACCTTTCCATGTGGATAGGTAATTTGTTCCTTTATAATGCAAAATAGAAACCTCTGCATCTCTAATACTCTCATAGGTAAATATTCATCCCCATTATGAACATTATTTCCTTACTCACATTGATAAATATAATAGATGTTTGCTAATTGAAAAAATAGTTAGTTGCTATAATTGGCAATGGATTTTTTTCAACTGCTATCAAGTATTATCTTTATACACTACAGTGTAGAAATTTTTCTTAGGAACATTTTCTTAGTTGGATTTTCTTCTTCTATATGTTGCGATTTGATTCAAGAACGTTTATAATCCTTCCCACATCCACTTCTATGTATAATTTTTTCTGAGGGTTTTAAATTACATTTTTTTTTCTCTATTACATTCCTACTCATATTATTATTCTCATGCTTGGCATATTTTAATCCTCATGCTTTCTTTCTTATTATATATTCTTTATTGTGTGCAGGAGACTCAGTTTATTTAAGGTAATTCTTGAATGCAGAATTTAACATTGACAATGATTAGATCCTGAATTTGACTGTTGTACATAATACTTTATGCAAAACAGCAAAATCTATTACATCTCTCAGTAATACATTAGATGTTGGCATTTCTATGGAAGTCATCTTAAAGGAATGACACAAACTGTCTCTCTATGTAAATTTAATGATTTTTTTTTTTTTTTTTTTAATAAAAAAGCAGCTTTCAACATTCAATAGGCCATTATCAGTGCCTATTGCAAAAGAAAAAAAATTATTAATTAAAAGATTTAGTTGGACGTGAGTCTACTTTATGTCAGGGATAAATGTTAGACCCATGAGTCTAACTTTTATCATTAATTATTTTCAAACACTTTTCCACTTGACATCTTGTAGCTGGAAGAACTATATGCCACCATACCACTACGTAATATTGGGTGTTGGTAGCTCTAAGATTGGACTTCAGTTGCTGTTTGTCAGAGCTAAATGTGAAACAAGAGAGGAAGTGGATTTCTCAGTCCATCTTCAGGACAGAAGTCCAATTTTCTATGTGTCAAAAAAATTATAAGGATTTGTTCCGATGACAATGTGAACTGAAGTTGAACACGGTAATAAAAGTAATTTACCTTAAGTATAAGAGCCAGTCGCTCGTAGCTAAATTAAGTCAATGATAGGGAATGTAATTGTATCACATTTACATTCTTTATATTCAGTTAAAGACATGAAAAGCAATTGTAGTTTTAATAATAGTATCTATTTCATCAAAGGTATTTAACATTTGTTATTACAATTCCATTATTGTTCATAATTTTTTATACCACAGAATGAATCCTTTTGTGGAGTTCAAAATAACTATGTATAAACATTTTTTTTTTTAATCTATTGTTTACTTGTCAATCTTTTCGACACATAATATGCTATTAGTAATTATTGCTACAAGCTTACCCGAAGTTAAAGGATGCTTTGTGGAAATTCTGAAGAATAACTTTGTCAACAATAATTCCATCTCCAAATTCCAAAATTCCTAGAGAGATTTCCATTTCAGATATCCCATACTAATAAAATATCAACCTTCTGTACACATTTCATCCTTCCATAAGCTTTAGTAACCGAATGTAACGAAAGCTATGTGATCGTCCCGAAGAACGACCATTTTTTAGCTCTAAGATTTCAAAAATTCCAAACCAATCCGTTTCAGACATTAGAGAAACTTTTTGGTTCGGTCTGTCTGTCTATCGGTCTGCTGCTAAATTTTTTCAAACCAACAATCTTAAAAAATTTCTCATCTGATTTTATTGAAATATAGATGGTAGGTCATAATTAGCTTAAATGTTGGTCCAATATAAATATCATGCACATTTATTTCTCTTCCACTAACGCACAAACATAAGTATTTTACACTTGTCATCAAAAGTACTTATCTTATTTTTATAAAAAATAATGGATTATGGTTTATCGAAAGTAGCCCACAGATGGCCCTAGATTAATTTCAAACGTCTGCGGTCCTAAAAGTTTGAGATAGACTTTTGTCCTAGAGTGGTCATTCAAAAACCCATAATCTTCACCCTGACAGATTACTTGGTTTATTTTTGAAGGTTAAACTTTTTACTTTTTCATATAAAGAGAAAGTGTTGTTTTGGCGTGAAAATTTGATTTTGAGATTTTGATGGATTTACACGTTTTGAGGTCCCCTGATTCCAAAAAAGTTTTTTTTTTTTTTTAAAAATTAAATTGTACTCCATTTAAATTTAAATGAATAAATGAATGTAGCGATATTAGCCATTTCCCCAGAAAAATCTAGTTTCTGAGAAGAGTGCTCTAAACGCGGACGGAGAGAGGCTAGGTTCAATTCCCCACCGTGGAGAAGTTATTTTTATGATAAATTTTGATAAAATGTTCAATAATAATTAAATTTACCTAGGAAAACTTGAAAACTAATAAATGGATAACACTGGGCTATGTAATTATGAACTTGTATATGAGAAAGTTTGTCTGAGTTGTCTTGGACCGAGTTTTTATTTTGCCACTGTATTTAGCTACAATTTTTAAAAATTATTTTTCCAAAAGTTAATAAAAAAATAATAAAATCGATATGTTTATGAGACTCTTAGTTAGATGCCTCAAGAGATACTATCCTCTCTAATAATTCTATTAAGGTTCATCGCGGTATTACAATCGGCAAACATATAGTATTCCTTTGGGTGCCAGGACATGCCGGCATCGCAGGAAACGAAACAGCGGAAGTGGTAGCCAAGTCAGCAGCTCTGTCTGCAGAGGCAGCCACGGAATCTATAAGGATACATGACCAACTTCTGGCAATAAAAAATAGCATTAAGGACCAATGGGAAAGCCTCTGGGAAAACCAGGATACTCTATACAGAAGGCTCTTCCCGGAGGTAACCAAACATGATTGGCCAAAAGGGTTCGGCAGAAAGAATAGAATAAAAATTCTGCGAGCAGCCTGTGGACACATCCGCATTACCCACAGTTACCTACTAGACAGAACAATACATCCAAGATTTAGCAGATGTGACTCAAGACTAACAATACATCATTTAATAGAATGTGAGGAATACAGACAAGAAAGAAGAGAGTGTGGAATGGAAGACGGATTAGAAGAATTCGAAAGCAAACCGGAAAGAAAAAATTTAAAGAATTTCTGGAAAGAGTTAACATATAAAATAAAATTTAAAGTCAGTTTAGAATACCCGCCAATGGCCCTGGTAGTCGACGCGGAGGGGGAAAAAAAGAAAAAAAATTCTATTACTTGATGTCTCAAAAGACTGATCCATCCCTTCTGTAATGAAATAAACTGCATTCTATGGAGATACAATTTATTGGTCTTATTTGAATAATTATTTTATTTTTGACCAATACCTTTTAAACTATTCCTAAATTTTATTAGACAGATAACTAATTTTTAAAGTTATAATTATAATAAATTTCTGTTATTTGATTATTTTATCATCTTGTTTATTTTATTTTTATTTATATGTAATTTTAACTACTTTTTATTTTTCACTTGATAGTAAAGTTCTTTTATCTTATAATTATTTTATTTTTATAGGGACGGAGACATGGGAGAAAATAGTTACTGGAGGTGTACAACCACATGCCAGATCTGAAAGTGTTGCTCTTAAAGTACCTGAACTTTTAATGCAAGGAAATTCCCTAGCTCTCCGCAACTCCCCTGTCACTAGAAGGTAATTGCAGTTCGTTAAACTTATGGAATACTTCTATCCACTATTATTTCCTTTCATGATCATGCTTTGTTATCTCTATTATGAATATTGCTCAAATGTTTACTTTTGGAGTTGGTTAACTCCAAATAGTTTGGTTGGCTCTCATAATGAATAATTAATTTCATGAATTCCTTATTCTTTATATTTTCACTTCTGGACTTTTTACCTCTGGATCTACCCTTATATTGGGTGACTGATAGAACATAGTCATTTAAAAAAAAAAAAAAAAAAAATGAATCTATGTTGTGTCCAATTTTATATTTTTAAATAAAGTTTTAATGTTTAAATTGCAATTCTCTGGTCGAATTGAGTTATTAGAATTTTAGAACAGTTTTCTTTGTAACATTTGTAATATTGTAACTATATCCAACATCATTGGCCTATAACAACTGGTGGTGGCTCAGAGGAAGGAAGGGGTGGAGGGAGCAATGCGATTTCAAAAGTGGCTACAAGTGATATTTTCATTTTAAATACAGTTTTCTTTATAAATACAAAAGTACTTTAATGTTTGTTGTTAACCTTAATAATCTAAAGGCAATTACGTTGTTAATAACATGTAACAGTTCCTAGATAACCTAATGCAATCTTATATAATCAAAATAAATCAAAATCGTCTTCTAAAGCAATAAAATCTCATCAGATTTGTCTTCTTACATATTTGAATAATTTTTCTTTACTTTTAATTAAAATATTGGCAGATGAGTAAAGATGACAAGGATAATAAAACAAACAAACAAAGCACAAGATGGGGTTTTACGTTAAGGGTTTGTTGACAAGCATCTGTGGACACGGAACGGCAAGGAATAAACCAATAGGAAAAGGACCAGAGACCACGTGATCACTTTAGTTCGGATTGAGGTCGCTTGGAGCGCTAATATATGGGGGGAGCATAATGAACCACTTTTTGAGACCCAGTTTCTATAGCATTGTTCCCTCTACCCCTTTCTTCCTCTGAGGGTGGTGGTATGGGATATGATGTAGGGAATATTAGCACCTATATATATATTATAGGTGTTAATATTCCCATCTATATAATGAAATATTAAAAATACTATTTACTGTAATGTGATTATTATCTAAGTGTCCGAGTTTTTAACATAAAGTAATAAAAGAGCTGGTAGACATCTTTAGCGCAAACATTTTTCTGAATTCTGTCTGATGGCTAAAGATGTGGAGCGGAGAATAAAACCATTAATCTATTTAAATTGTTACCGGTTTTAGTTACAGTAAGAATACTGTTTGTACAGTATTGCATGTGCAGACTGTTTTATTTTTATTTATTGCCAGAATCGATTTCAGATTATTGACAGTCTGGGTTTTCAACATCCAAATTATTGACACTCTACTGTGTATGCTTTAAAAGTAAAATTATATGTGGAATATGTTGCAATGTTTTACTTTGTCCGAGATATCATGAGTATTTTCAATTTCTACCATGCCTCTTTTTTCAGGTGTAGAGGAGGTGGTAGTGTGGACAGGCAAAGCAGTAGAAATAGATGGCTTGAAGCTAAAAGAGCCGTTACTACTCCTACTGCTTCCAATTTGAGCATTCTCAAGGAAATATCTAAATTATCCCAGCTCAATCTCTCAAAACTAAGTCAGCCTAAGTATAGCTACACCGTACTTTCGAGTAATGAAAGTCTTAACGACAATGGTATCGAACTCAAATGCCAAAGTGTTAATATTTTAAAGAATGTAATGTCACCGTCGAATAATTTTCCACCGTTACCGCGAGATCCTGTTTCCGTTCCTAACTTCAGTTTGATTACATCTTGTTCGTTAACACCTGTCGAAGTCACTACTAAACTAGACGATGATGATAAGCAATCGACTGTATACAGATCTAGACGAGGTTTTCCTAAATCAGCATCGGTTCGTTTTAGTAACCCTATTAATACACCTGAAGAAAGTGTCGAAGAAACGTCCGATTACGCTAGTCTTGAAACGGTTAATAAAACAGGTAAAACTCCTTTAAAAGACATGGGACCTTTCAGTTTTGAAAATCCAAACTATATGGGTCCCGATATCAAATCGATGCTATCTCAAGAAGTGACAAGCCCTGCCGATAGTGTGCTCGAAGATTCTCTAGGACGTAGTGACAGCAGCCAACAACTCATCGAAATGAAACCTCTTCCTCCACGATCTCTTCCTCTATCTTCCAATTACAACTCTTCTTGTAAAAAATTGAGAGCATGCTCCGCCTCGAGAGCCGACTCCGATTTCACTTCTTTCTGTATTTTCATTATAGGTGGCAAAGAAAGAGGACAAGTAACCGTATTTAGAAGACCTCTTTCGTTTTGGAAATTAGAACTTAACTCTAATATCTACTAAATGTAATTTAATATTATATAGAAATCTTTTTATTATAGACAGACTGCCAAATTTTAACACTGTATTTTTTAAACTATTGACTTCCATTATCTATTTTAAAAAAATACCTAAAGAACATGTGTCAAAATATATAACGTTAGATATTATTTGTAGCATTTTTTAAAATGCGGATTTCTAGTCAAAAACTAAGACTAAAAATAAAGTATTCGAAATTGAAGTAATTTTATAAAATTATTTTTAATGATAATTGTAGAGTGTTGAGAGAGAAACAAAGTGATACATATTTACATATTATCTGGTAGTTAAAATTTACTATTTGCACGACTGTACAATTTTAGATTGTACAATTTTAATGGACTATTTAAAGCAGAATTCCTCAATCAGTACATGTATGGGGAGATCTGTAAGGCTTGCAAGAAATGATGATTTACTGAGTAATGACTGAGGTAAATCAGTTACAAGTTTAGAAATTACTTTAACAGAAGTTCAACTTTGTACTATATTGGATGGGCTGGAAAAAATATATAGAAACATTATTATATAAATATGGAGTACCCATGGCCAATTTGAGAAACACTGGTTTAAATTATTTTTCTTCGTCATCACTAAGAAATCTTTTTTGATATCAGGACTCAGGACATTTCTTCAAAATAAGGAGCAAGTTATTTTATAGTTTGGACACTAAAAAGATTTTTTTTTTTTAATAATTATTTTCACCATGAATTTATGCAGTTTATGCTGACCAATAAGGCTAGGCGCATACATACAATTTTTAATCACTCAACTATTTAGTTGTACGTCAACAAGCTTTTGGACCTTATGGTAGTGCGCATACTATCGACACGATAGTTGCTCGATTAAAAAGTCATAAAACTTCATCGATCGTCTTTTGACTAATTAGTTGAACAACTATCTTCGACAGCTCTATGTACATTGCCATGTATTGGAGTGGGCATACACTCAACTAAACAGTCGATCAGCGATCCTTCAAAATGAGTTTTTCTTACCTTAAAGTAACACTTAATCTTTTTTTTGGGCTATGTAGCACTTCCATGTTGTGTCACGATGTAGTGTATATGGACCAATCAGTTTAATTATTTCATTAAAACTGTGTTCACTCATTCTATAAAATGTAAAAAAGTTTTCTGGATATTTCTTAAGATTAGAATATAATTCCATTTAATAATCTTTCGCTTATTACAGGTTGTACACAGTACCTATCGTCTTTTCCTTTTTTTCTTTGTGTTCATATAAAGGAAAATGCAAGCGAGTGCTTTTCTGTTTATAATTTTGTACGGCATAGGTCACAAATCTTAGAATAATACTATATATAGAAGGAGGGTCACTGATAACATTGAAGCCAACTTTGGTTGTGTACCTTATCTGCGTTCTAAAAATTCATTTTTGTAATTTGTGACGTCATAACTCTAAAATTATTTGCCTTCGGTTTTTTAATTTAATTTTTTTTATTAAATTATAATTATTGATAGTCAGTTTAGTTTATTGTAATATTTTTGTTGTGTTTTATCTTATTTTAGCTTGAAATATGCTAAAAATAATGTTTATTATATCATGCCGGGCGAGTTGAAAAAAATGACGTCAGAGTGAAACGTAAACAATAACCAATGGCAGGGCTTGTTTTCTTGACGTTTGTGAGCGGGCTTTGAATAGTTACTAAAGC
>KZ651310.1:191836-202420 GCA_001010745.2 Gerris buenoi | reverse complement strand
TAAAAAAAAAAAAAAGTAGGTTAGGATGGCTTGGACAAGTGGAGCATATAGAGCAGTGGTTCTTAACCTTTTGGTAACCAAGGACCCCTTAAAATCTTCAAATATAATGTATATATAGTACCTAAATACCTCTCGAGGCCCCCTGGGGGGCCGCGGCCCCCCGGTTAAGAATCACTGATATAGAGGATAGCTGAATTGCAAATAAGATTCTACATGGAGGATTGATGAAGAGGAAGATTGAATAAGAGATTGATCAATGACGTAAAAAGAGATTTAAAGATGCTTTAGGTTAGAATGGAGATCTTTAGCTAGAAAAAGGAATGCTTTAGAAGTTGGGTCAGTTAAGGAAATAAAAGCCTCACTGATTGACCCAACTTCTAAAGAATTTAAAACCACAAGGAACATCCTACTAACTTATCCCTACGAAAAATCCCTACTTATGGGTTAGATGTGAAGGTTGATGGCATCTGAGACTCTACTTTTACTCCCTGAAAAATTAAAGGAGTTGGCAGCTTTCAAACCTCCTGGTCACCTGGAGGAATAGATGCAAAAAGCTTTCTGCAATATTAATGACTCAATCGCCAACTGTTAGATCTTCTTAATTTACAGTTGCAATCTTTAATAAATAATAGTGGTCAAACAGGTAGGAACCACTTGTTGGAACCTAGCAATCAGGCCACTTTGGGCCCATTTTACCAACCCCGTGGTGGAGAGTCCACCCACTTTCCACATCATACTCGTACATTGTACCATCAAAGCGAGTATGGTCACTAGTGGTCCAAAACGAGCATCAGGTCATTAGTGCGCTATTTAAATCAGAGAGGCATGGGATCGAACCCACGATCTTGATTCGCCCTCGATTCATTGCTGGGCGTGTGCCTAGAGCACCTTAACCATGATGGATCTCTAGTCTTTGATATAGTGAACTTATTATTTAACAAGTTTAAGCTTCCACAGGAGAACATGATATTACTGAAAACATCTTTAAGAAGTTGAACATTGAACAATGTTTTGGTTGGAAAAATCCCATTTTCAATTTGAAATTGCAGTGTGGATTTAATTAGAAAATATTGAGTATTTTGTCACAATTTACTTAAATGTTAGCTTCTTATTCTTCAGTATATGGTATTCAGCAGAATAATCTTGATTTTTGTTTTATTAAGATAATTTATCTCAAGGTGAAACCTAATTTATTGGATTCGCAATGTACACAATGAGGTTTTTAAATCTATATTATTTGTCTAAACCTATTATAGTGCTATGAACAAATAAAAATTTAAATAAATCTAGTCCTGATATCTTAAATTAAACAAAAAAAAAATACTAATTAGATAGCTGTTTGATATCTCTCCTAAAGATATAATAAAAATTAAATTACAAAATTTGTGAATTTATTCAAACTCTTAAAATTATAAGGAAACAAATCAATTTAAAATTTAATAGACTTAAAAGAAATAGTCAGAGCTACCTACATTTAAACGAATTCAGTAGGGCCATATTAAATATTAATTATTTAATAATATTTGAAATTAAATAAATATTTATGATATCCTATTCTATTGACAAAATGTAGCTAAATGGTTAAGAAAAAATGGTCGATATAATATACTATAATTATTTTCTTCTCTTATCTTCAAGGATGTAGAACTTAGGGTAGAATGTATTCAAATGTGATGCTCTGTGTGCAGTAAATGTTAGGATTTTGTAAAACAGTGTGTAGAGATTTGATGTTACATTTTATATCAAAAAATATTATTAGATTTTTGTAAAATTTTGAAAAAAAAAAAAAATCATAATTAAATATTTAAGATAGTATTTGATATTTTATTTATTTATTATAATTTAGGTTACAAACGAAAGTATGATTTTTTATTTTATTTCTTTGGTATGTTGTCTATTACAAGTTATTATAAATTATAACAGGGATCTCTTCCTGATATCCAAAAGTTAAAAATAATGGAGTTATTTTTAAGACAAAAACTAATGTCTCTACACCAATTAAATTTTAATAATGGTTTTTTAGTTCATTGATATTAAACATGCTTTGGGAGCAGAAAATTCTGGGTTTGATTTCTGACTCCTTGAAGGGTCACACTCTTGATGTTCACCCAGAATCAAGACAAATGTGTTGTTGCTTTAGTCATGTGGCATTATTTGGTTGCAGATTGTCCATTGACATTCTGCATATTCAATAAATACTAATATAAGCTCGCTTCAATGATAGAGCCACGCAATGCTTAGATTGTGATAGTAGTTAGACGGTGAGGAAAAATTTCTTGTTGGGCTTAATTGGTCCCCTTTTTTATTAAACCTATGGTTGAGAGTTCCAACCACTCCTCACATCCTCTGTACAATGTGCTGTCCAAGAATAATTTGATCATTAGTCAGGCATGTAAATCGGAGCATCAAGGCGGGGAATTGAACTCATGACCTTGTGCTGCCTTCCATTCATAGTTAGCTAAGCAGATGTGACAAATGACTGCTAAACAACCACACTAGCTCCTATAGCAATTGCTAAAATTTAACAGTTCTAATTTTTATCAAATTTTACATTCTTGCACCTTTTGTAATTTATATTTTAAGGCTAAAAAAGCTTGCATTAAAATTTAAATTGTGGTGAGGTGTTAATTTTTGTCTCACAATTGATATTACTCTGTACATGTAAACAGTTCCCAAACTTCTTTGGGTCCATTGTGCTTAACAATAGTAGATATTCGTTATAGAGGTTGGTTCCTAATAATATATTAGATAATTGTTGGTTCAGTTTTAATACCACATAAACCTCAAAAAAATTTGGAATATTAGCTTCCAACTTTATTAAAGTTTTATTAAGTTATATTAACATAAATTTTCTTTTTTCTCAATTAAAATATTGATTATCTATTAATTTCAACTATATCAATATTTAAAAACGAATGTAGTAGACATTAAAAAAAAAAAAGTCTTATTTTTTTATAAAAGATAAGAGAACACCAGAAATTGGAAGAGAGAGAGAAAAAAAAATAAAAATAATATTCTGATAAAGAAAATACAAAACAAAAACAAATTTAGCATTAAATTAGACACATCTCTGACTGATTAGCAATTAAACTGATTATAGAGGCAAAAAATTAACAAAAAAGTGGATTTAGAGTTCAAAAAATGTCTAAAATTTTTTTTAGATTAGAATAAATGTAAAAATAATATGTACTTTATTTTGTATTATAGATGTAGATTTAAGTTAAAGTTTTGTAAACTTAATGTGACGTTAGTTGCTTTTAAGTTATACATGACCAATAAGTAGATGAGTGTAAATTAATAAAAATTTAATTGTATATAATTAGTTACCTAGATTATTTTGTGGTGTTCATAATGCAATCATGTTACAATTAGTATTTAAACTACGATTAAATTAATTATTTTTAAGTATTGATTTATTAATTAATAGATTTCGTTTTATTTTTATTATTATTATTATTATTTGTATTTAAAACAAGCTGTAAGCTTTTATTGGTCATTTCAGATTTAGTATCTGTCCAGTTATAGGAGGGGGTTAGAGGATTTAGAGGTGTAACAAGGAGTCAGAGGGATTTAGAGGGAATCAGAGATGGCTACAGTCTGTGCCAAATGAGAGTTAGTGCGTTGACAGCGCGGGAAAAACTAGCAAATGGGGTGGGGAGCCAATGAGAGCTCAAGATTTGCCCTCTGGATAACCATATAGGAAGGTAAAAGTAGTGGCTTTATTTTTTCCCTTAGAGGTTGGCCAATCTGAGTGTCACTCGATTTCCCATGCTGTCAATGCACTAACTCTTGTTTGGCACAGACTGTAGAGGGAGTTAAATGTTGTTTTGAGGTGATTAGAGATTGTCTTGTAGTCCTAAAACCAAAAAAAAAAATCCTGATTTTAATGTGTTATTTCACTGATTATACTCTTATGTATGTGTAGGCTTCTGTAGGAAAATCTCAAAAAATGGAATAATTTTAATTCAATAAAAAAAAATACGTGTGGTGTCATAGAACACCCATTAGGAACGAAGTTCCTTACACTTTTTATTAAACATAAATTATAAAATTACAGTGCTAAGTATATGGTACTAACTATTTATACATGTCGGAGTTAGAAAAAGAGACAAAATTAACTCTAGTTTCCAAGATATTGATGCAAGTAAACCTGATATTGTTGAAAATCAAAAACAAAAAGTTTCTGGGATCGAGATAATTTGTGAAAGTTAGTAAGTTCTGAGTTGTCTGAGATTTTTTTTTTTTATTTGTACCTGTTGCTTTTATTACTTTTATGTTTAGTTTGTTTTGTTTTTATTAATTTCGTTATTATTTTATAATGTCTGTTATATATTATTTTTTTATTTCAACGTTAATAATTATTTATGTTTTTTTATTTATTTATTATGTTTTATTTATTTGTTATTAATCTATATAAAATACAAATTCTTTGGTGTTTCATCAAATTAAAATCATGTAATATATAAAAAGAACAACAATATCTGTCCAGTGTTAGTTTCTTGGCCACATGGCATACTGACTAAAGCAGTCTTCAGTTATCTTAAACAAGTATTTTTAAGATAGAATCCTAGTTATAACACCCCTAGACAACATCTAACGAGGTTTTGTCTAGGGGTGTCAACCCTTATTAGGTTTTGATTTAGTTTATTTCGCGAGACAGAGCTTATTCCATTTTGGGTTGATTCTTGGTTTCACATTATCATTTTTTTGTTTCCCAAAACTTATTTGGCCCATTACACCAGGCTTCCTCTATATAAATAGTGTATAATTTAATATTCATTTGTTCTTAATCATTACCAACTGCGATGGCATAGTTATTTATGCAACAAGGGAGAGAAGTATGTTTTCCTGCTCGAGGTTAAGTTTTCTCCTGAGGCACCGCCAAAGGAGAAAACTTCATTAGCTCTTGAGGCCTTATGGCCGAGGGAGATAACTGTTGTATTAGCTCCCGAGGCATAGCCAAGGTAGATAATCCTGAGAGCAGAAATACTTCCAACCATGTTGTAATTAAATTTTATCTACGACTAGTGCACCATGGCTAGTAGCTATTAAGTTTGTAGGTAAACTGATATTTAGTTACTTGATTTATTAAGATAACAATTTTTATTCTAAGTATACACATTTTATAACAAACACTCTCAATAGTTTGTTTTTAATGTAAAGAATTTGTATGATAATCTAAAGTTACCTTCCCGAAAAATTAGCTAAACAGCTGAAAAACTTTACTACCAACTTAATGCTTAAAAATACCTAAAAAAAAAAAAAAAAAAAAAACCTTTTAAGTTGGTATAATTGTTTTTTCACTCCCATGGGAGGGAAGTAACACTTCCCGCCCTGTTATTAGCAATGTGAAGTTCACTTACTATGCAAGTCGTAGATAAAAGTTTTTTCTTATTCTCATGAATTCGTGACTCTAGTCATGTATTCGATCTGTAAGTAGGCGTCAAGTTGTAAATTTTAAATATCTCTCTTTTATAAATTTATTTATTTTTATTTATTAGGATGGCATAGGGATAGTTTTTTTTTTTCTTTTTTAAAAGGTCTAAATATATCAATATGGATGATACATTTGGAATAGAATAGAATAAATAAGAAACCAGTGTCTTACAGTAATGGTTTTAATTCCAAGCCATTGAAACGGTCAAAAACCATCTTCTCGGCGACAAAAAAGCTTACTCTACCTGTGGGTTGCCACAACCAGTTGGTTTTTTTTTTTAGGAGGGGACACTGAACAGATATTGTTGAATAGTCCTTAAATTGTGATTGTTAGGCTAATCAATAACATTGATACCCAATATTTTATATGTTGTGAATATAACATTGATACCCAATATTATTTGTGTGATTTTTTTCATGTACCTTTATTTAAGTTTTAACTGTTTAATTTCAATTTATATTTTCCTTAATATGTATTAAATGGTTGAAACAACTCTAACAAAAAATGAAAATAATCAATATCTATATTAGCTGTCCCCTTTAATTTATTAATTATATATTTTTACTATTTGTGCCAAATAGGGGTATTTATAATATGAAAAAAAACTGCTACATTTAGAATTTTTTTTTCCAAAAAACGGCGATATTTCTGTGGTGGAAATGGCTATTACAGAGGTGGGACGAAATGCAGCCGTTTTTTGGAAAAAATTCTAAATGCAGCGTTTTTTTTTTTTTTTCATATTATAAATACCCCTATTTGACACAAATAGTAAACATATATGAAAATAATCAAAGCACTTGGTGAAAAATGTGTAATTTTATAGGTCTTTTGTAGCATTTTATTCAATATTGTGTTAAGTGAAACTTAAAAATATGATTTGTATATTTTAATTAAGGAAAGTATTTATTTTTAAAAAAATAAATAAGCTTTATTATTAGTTTAACTTATTTTTAACGTTTAACCCATATTTGTATTTTGTACTAAGTAGCATAAATGCTACAGCTATTTTTTAAAAGTATTGTATTTTTGAGAATAAACTTATACATAGATGTACATAAACATTTTTGTAGTAACCACTTATTTCATAGTTCAAGGGATCTTAAAGAATTTTAAGTGTAGTCTCTTTTTGATTTTCCTATTTTGTACCAGTCTCAATAGAGCAATTTGCCAAAAGGAAAAAAGAAATAATAAAACAGTATTTTATCAGACAGTACCTATTGTATAGTGTGTATTTACTGTCATATTTATAATTATAATTGACAGTAAAAATAATTTATATTCATTTGATGTATTTATTGTATACAAGAAAAACCTATGTATTATAAGCATTTAGTTTAAGAATTAATATCCTATTTGATTGGTATAAAAAAATTACAATTTTAAACACTTGATATTAGTTTAAGGAGTTTAGAGGTAGGGATTTAAGCGGATATTAATCAGCGCAGTACACCAATTTTCATTAATGACCTACATTATGATTAATAAATAAATTAATAATTATTTGCTAAAGTACAGTCAATTTTTGAAAATAATTATGTATTGGGGAATCAGAAGTACAATAGCTTATTTTTCTTTAATGTTATAATTTGTCTAGTTTGTAAAGGCTAAAGCTTAGTCTACACCAGGACTAAATGTTGCGCATCTTGGTTGCAGGACTGAATCGCAACAGCGCTAATTCAGACCAGCAACATTGACTGAGCTTTATTTAGCCCAATGGGACTAAATTTTGCACGTCTTAGTTGCAGGCCTGAATTGCAACAGCACCAATTCAGCCTCGCAATGTGGAGTCCCGGTGTGGACTAAGCTTAAGAGTTATAATGAGGTAAACAAATAAAGGTATTAAATAATAAACATTAAATAAAATAATAAATTAATTAATTAAATGCAGCCAGTTTCGACTACAAAGCTGAATCGTTAAAATGATTTAAGATCCTTGCAAAGTCTCCTCTGTGTAACCAAGTTATTGTGTGAGTAAAAAGCTAGGAATTGCTCCAAGTGGACAAGGATATACATAGCGATTTGTCTTAGCTAAATGACGAACAACATAGGAAGCACAGGTTTTGAGAGCACTCCACTCGGCTGGGAGCCCTACTTTCTCTCGAGGGCTGTTGTACTTATCCCTTTACCTAAAACTCGGGATATAACATTGTAAAATTTTCTCTGCGCATTTACAAACAAATGATCTGCAGTTTTAATCATTATTACAATTATTGACTTGATATTATATTAAAATTATTAGTTTAATTTGATCAATTTTAAGAAAATTACATATTTATTCGGTTAATAATTATAAGTTATGAGTATACTTATTATATTAATGAGTCTTTGAAATCAAGTAAGTTTTGATTTTAATATTTAATTTTTGAGTTTTATGTGATTAAATTTAGTTAAGTTAAGTAATATATCCTGTAAATTAGTTACCATTTACTTAAAGAGTGTTTTTTTTTTTTTTTTTTTTTTAAAGTGGGTCGAAAAAGATTTTGTGAAATGAACTTGTGAAGGATTAAAATTCAATAATAAAAAAAGAAATTCACAAATAATTATGTATTAAATTCAATTAAATTTGTTATTTTAAAAGATGCTTTTAAAAATTGCAGGTAGAACTGAAACTTATTTTTTGTTTTATCAAAGAGTAAAATTAATCAGTTTACTGTAAATGTGTAAATTTTAATAACAAAATTATTGTTAAATTTAACTTTAAAACAGGTGTTAACTGCTTAAATTGGTTATCTCTGAGGTATAACTTCAATGATTCGTTTAAATGTTGACTTATTGATTAATGATTTAAAGTATCACCAATTTAATCATAAATTTGGTTTCCTGGTGAAATCGACGTTATGAAGGGATTTAAGTCTGACTAGTTGAAGTCATCCACTACTCACTACTGGAAGCATCTTCAGGGGGTGTGGTGCATCGTGATGTTGACTTGAAGCAACATCATATTTATCATATTCTTGCTTTAAGTCAACATCATGAAGCACCGCACTGGTGAAGATGCTTCCAGAAGTGGAAGCAAGTCAGATTTTAACTCCCTCGTAACACGGAGTTCACTGAAAAACTATGTTAATGATTACACATCAACCCACAGAGCATAAGTTCATCACAACTTTCACAGTCATTTAAACTAACTGTCACCAGTCTCTGTTAAATTATGAATCACCACAATTAACCCTTTGACTGCGGGACCTTTCCCTTAGGGTCTATCCAGGGACTGAAGTGTTGCGGATCTGCAAAAAAGAGATCTGCAAACTAGCTTAGTAGGAGTAAACGAGGGAAAAGATGTTGGGTCTATCTCTGAGGTGGCCGCACAACTAAAGAACCCGTTTGAAGAAGTTCC
This sequence comes from Gerris buenoi, assembly GCA_001010745.2. Classification (NCBI taxonomy): domain Eukaryota; kingdom Metazoa; phylum Arthropoda; class Insecta; order Hemiptera; family Gerridae; genus Gerris; species Gerris buenoi. Next base: position 193,646 of record KZ651310.1, on the reverse strand, counting down.
ATTATCTCCTCTCTCGAATAATGCACGCCATTCCAAACCATACGGTATCACCAAGTGATACCTTCCGCTACTCAGTCGAAAATGCTAGATATCACCTGGTGATACCTCAACTGTCAAAGGGTTAACTTAAGTCTACAAATCAGTGTAGCTATATTAGCATATTCCTGGTTCCACCTGACCCCAATTTTCTAACCCTGATGATACCGGCCTGTTGGTAAAAGTTGTTACCTAAATAAAGTCATTGAGGAGAGAGTACAGGTCACGTTACGTCAAACTGATTAAAATTATTCTTTGAATTTTATCCACCAAAAATAATCATAATACTCTATTGATTAATCATAAAATTAATTAACTATCTTAATTAGTCACTATAGTTATTTTATTATGTGGTTTTCACCACAAACTAAACACAATTACTCCTAGAATGTAATATTATATTATCGCAAAGTTCCAACTAACTTTTAAAATGACTATTTTTTTATATTGACAAACATAAAATAAAAAGCTTAACACTGCCTTTCTTTTGGGCCCACTTAGTGTAAATGTTTTGTTTTATTATTATTATTTATTTATTATAATCTTTAAATGTGTGATAATTAAAAAAAAATATAGTTTATAATTAAAAATTAAAAATACAAAAAATATTTATAGATTACTTACTTTAATCTTGATTTATTTTTAATTATAGAAACATTATATTTTTTGAAGTGTGAAAAAAAGTATTAAAGAAATATCTGCTATAAACGATAAAAAAATAAAAAAACGAAATACAATTGTGTGATTTTTTTGGAATGAAGATTTGAGATTATAACCTAAGAAATGTTATTTATATTATGTAATTATTAATAAATGAATATTTTATTTTTTATTTGTTAAACATAATGTTTGAACTTGTGAATGAGTGACATTTCCAATTTATGAAATTGAGCATTCAAAAAAATTAATCAGAGAATTTATTATCGGTGGCATGAACAAATCCATAATTTGGCAATTTAAAAACATGGTCTAACAATTAGTGTGGCACTTAGCTTCATATCCTATTTTATTTACATTGTTTGACCTATTTTTTTTTTAAAACCATTCTTTGTCAAATTTATTTAATTTTCCCCCGTGTTTTTTTTAAATCTGCAATTTTTTTCTTGATTTTTTAAATGAATTAAAGTATTAATTCAGCATAATTTAAAGAGTGCAGACTCTGGGGCTACCTGACCGGCTGACTACTTTTGACAAACCATCCAAATTTCATTAAAATCAGTCGTGTAGTTTTAGATTTCTGTGTGAAGTACAAAAATAAGCTTTATGTTAGGCTCTGTCTGTCTGTTCGGTGGCAACTGTCCATTAATATGTTTTAATCATGAAATTCGGCAGACAGGTGCATCTCCGCATTTGTGACAACTGCACACTTTTTGGGGCTTCACACTAAATATTTTCAAGATGGTGGCCAATATGGCGGGTTTTTAGACACCGTGACATGTTATATTCAAGCTTTATGGATCAATTATTTTTATTTTTATTTATTTATTTATTTTTTGTTTTGTTTAATTCTTGAATAATTTTGCTGATTAATTTTCAAGATAATAAAATCAATAAAAAAATCAATAAAATCCTGTTAATAATTAAAAACAATTTTTATTGATTGAAAAATTTCATAAATTGGAAATTAAAAAAAAAAAACCCCCTTGTGCGGATAAAGCAAATCCAATTAAACCTATCCTGCCTATACTCCATCCACTAGTATAATCAAAAGCATTGCAAGCTTGTATCCTCCAAAGAAATTTTTATTTACTTTTAAAATAATAATAATTTTAGT
>KZ651310.1:176611-188097 GCA_001010745.2 Gerris buenoi | reverse complement strand
TATATCCATTGCGCATGGATAAAAGCAAACAGACTATATCCATTGCGCATGGATAAAAGCAAACAGACTATATCCATTGCGCATGGATAAAAGCAAACAGATTATATCCATTGCGCATGGATAAATGCAAACAGACTATATCCATTGCCTTTATGAGCCCCTTGGTGGTTCCCATTTTGATTGTATTTTAATTTATTCATGACTATTTTGGTTGTATTCAGCCCCTATTAGTAGTGCAATATTTATTTGTAGATTTACTGTAATCTTCCAAATATCTGTAGGGATTTAATTTATAAAATATACCTAATTAATAATTTTTTTTAAAAATGTATATATAATAAAAAATTGTGTTTAGAATTAAGAATCAGATCCTAAAAAAAATGATATTTCAACATTTTTGATATAGTGTAAATTGGAAAAATAATCAATTAATAGTATTAATGTGAGTGACTGTTTGTTTTTTTAGAAAGAATATATGTTTTGTTAATTATTATATTGTGTGTATTTATTCTGAATTATTTTGATTTACCCCAAATATGGAGAATAAATATGGAGCATGTCTCTCCATAGATATTTTTAAAAAATAGATACATTATTGCCGCAAACCATTCATAGTCTAATAATCTATGAATAAGTTTATTTCAAAGTAAAACAGGAGGGGAAATTTATAAAAGTATATAATTTATCACCTATTCATAATAATATACATGTACAATTTATTATCTTAACCATAAGTGGTATCAAATCTCCCAAAAAATATATTTCCTCAAAAATAAAATCCATTAAAAATTCTAAACCCTCTACAAATCAGTGTAGCTATATTAGCATATTCCTGGTTCCACCTGGCACCAATTTTCTAACCCTGACGATACCGCCTTGTTGTTAAAAGTTGTTACCTAAATGAAGTCATTGAGGAGAGAGTACAGGTCACGTTACGTCAAACTGATTAAAATTATTCTTTGAATTTTATCCACCGAAAATAATCATAATACTCTCTTGATTAATCATAAAATTAATTAACTATCTTAATTAGTCACTATAGTTATTTTATTATGTGGTTTTCACCACAAACTAAACACAATTACTCCTAGAATGTAATATTATATTATCGCAAAGTTCCAACTAACTTTTAAAATGACTATTTTTTTATATTGACAAACATAAAATAAAAAGCTTAACACTGCCTTTCTTTTGGGCCCACTTAGTGTAAATGTTTTGTTTTATTATTATTATTTATTTATTATAATCTTTAAATGTGTGATAATTAAAAAAAAATATAGTTTATAATTAAAAATTAAAAATACAAAAAATATTTATAGATTACTTACTTTAATCTTGATTTATTTTTAATTATAGAAACATTATATTTTTTGAAGTGTGAAAAAAAGTATTAAAGAAATATCTGCTATAAACGATAAAAAAATAAAAAAACGAAATACAATTGTGTGATTTTTTTGGAATGAAGATTTGAGATTATAACCTAAGAAATGTTATTTATATTATGTAATTATTAATAAATGAATATTTTATTTTTTATTTGTTAAACATAATGTTTGAACTTGTGAATGAGTGACATTTCCAATTTATGAAATTGAGCATTCAAAAAAATTAATCAGAGAATTTATTATCGGTGGCATGAACAAATCCATAATTTGGCAATTTAAAAACATGGTCTAACAATTAGTGTGGCACTTAGCTTCATATCCTATTTTATTTACATTGTTTGACCTATTTTTTTTTTAAAACCATTCTTTGTCAAATTTATTTAATTTTCCCCCGTGTTTTTTTTAAATCTGCAATTTTTTTCTTGATTTTTTAAATGAATTAAAGTATTAATTCAGCATAATTTAAAGAGTGCAGACTCTGGGGCTACCTGACCGGCTGACTACTTTTGACAAACCATCCAAATTTCATTAAAATCAGTCGTGTAGTTTTAGATTTCTGTGTGAAGTACAAAAATAAGCTTTATGTTAGGCTCTGTCTGTCTGTTCGGTGGCAACTGTCCATTAATATGTTTTAATCATGAAATTCGGCAGACAGGTGCATCTCCGCATTTGTGACAACTGCACACTTTTTGGGGCTTCACACTAAATATTTTCAAGATGGTGGCCAATATGGCGGGTTTTTAGACACCGTGACATGTTATATTCAAGCTTTATGGATCAATTATTTTTATTTTTATTTATTTATTTATTTTTTGTTTTGTTTAATTCTTGAATAATTTTGCTGATTAATTTTCAAGATAATAAAATCAATAAAAAAATCAATAAAATCCTGTTAATAATTAAAAACAATTTTTATTGATTGAAAAATTTCATAAATTGGAAATTAAAAAAAAAAAANCTAATTTTAGTGTTCAAATGTAAAACCTCAAGGGGAGAGGTAAGGCATGGAATAACTAATTGAATGAATGAATGAAAAAAATAATCTAATATAAAAATATAATAATAATATATAATAAAATATATAAATAATATAAAAACTAATACACAGAGAGACTGTCAGAACCCGGTGGGGCTGCTGATACAGACGGACACCGGGTGGGCGATGCTTGACCTATGGAATAGTAGATAGGAAGGAATAACCGATACACAAGTCTGTCGGCACTCAGTGGGGCAGCTGATACAGCAGGACACTGGGTGGGCGATGATTGGTTTAAGACAGGTAGGAAGGAAAGGCATGAGGTGTTAATGAGAGAAGGCAAGAGTCAAGTGTTAAGAGGAGAGAAAAGAATGACTTCCCGGTGCATCGGTATTTATAGCCCCAGGGGGGTAAGGGGGATCTGTCACCCTACACTCCAGGAGTGGAGCAAAGTGCACATGTTGGAGCGCCTCTGGTGGGGGGACGCTGGGCAGACTACCCAACTAACCTGGGCCAGGGAAATTCCGGTCAGCGATTTGAAAAAGGATTGAGTTCTTGAATAGACGATTAGTGGAGCTACTTGATTAGGAATTAACGAAGATGAATCCCCAGAACAAGATGAAGTAACTTTTTTTTGGACTTAATTTCCAATACAAAGTCCCTAGAAGTAGTAGGTACCTAGTACTTCCTACTAGACGGGTAGGACGAACCACTTGTTCGAACCTCGCAATCAGGCCTACAGTGGACCCATTTTACCTGCCCTGTGGTGGAGAGTTCCAGCTACTTCACACATCATACACTTGTACATTGTACCGCTGAAGCTAGTATGATGTGGTCATTAGTAAGCTATATGAGCGTGCGTCAAAGTGTGGGGGAAGAGGATCCCTCAGGGGGTCCTCCTTGCCCTACTCCGACCTCGAACCATAGATACAGGTCACATCTCATGACACGGATCGAACCCACTAGATGGCGTGGTGATAGAGGACCTCTCAGGGGGTCCCTTCGCCCTGCTCCAACCGCGATTCATAGATGTAATTCAGAGTATCATGGCCCGGGATCGAACCCTTGACCTCGAGTTGCCTCGACTCAGTGATAGCTGCGCGGTGTCTTTAGCACCTCGGCCACCCTGGCTCCCTTAATACAAAGTCCCTACTCATTATTATAACTTTAATCAAAGTTTGTAATTTATAATTATGGATTAAATTAAATTTTTCTTCGAGTTATTCCTCTGTATTGTTACACATACTATTTAGATTTTAATAAATTATTAAAAATAAATACCTTTATCCCTTATTCGAGGATAATAACAATATTCCACATTACCTGGAACAGAAAAGAACAAAAAATGCATTAAATATTAGCAACAAAATAAAAAAAAATACAAATTTTAATTACTATTACATAGCTTAAACAATAATGGTTAATTTAGAGGCAGGTATGAAAAAATTTAGCATTGTTTAATCATTAGCAAGGAATAAGTTATTTTGTATAAGGTGTTGCTTGAAATGTCATGAGGAGTTAGAAAATGTTTTTAAATTAAAAGTAAAATCTGATCTAATTTATTCTAGTAATTTAGAAGATTTTCAGTGATAAAATATATAACTTTTGCTTTGAATCAATATCTTTATCCTCTACAACCCTTAAGATTTCTTCGAAAAGTTAGGGTTAAGATATCTCTATACGTAGGTCAAGTAAAAAATAAGGTTCCCACATTTTTTTCAGGTGTAAGGCATTTTTTATTGCAATAAATAAGTATACCATCTGAAAGCTTGTACTTTAAACTATTTTTCTACATAGTCACCAGATTTTTCTACGCATTTTTCCTGACGAGTTATCCACATTTTAAAAACTGCTTCGAAGAACTCCGCCGCCAGGCCACCGATGAACTTGGTGATCGCTTACGGAAGAATTCTTGGACTCCATTATTACGGGAGATGAAACGTGGTGTCAATACGTCACTCCAGAAACAAAAGAACAGTCAAAGCAATGGCGAAATCCTGGATCGCCTACGCCGAAGAAGTTTAAGCAGACGCTATCCGCAGGAAAAGTGATGGCTACGGTGTTTTGGGACTGAAAAGGCGTCTTNAACTAAAAAAAAAAAAAAAAAAAAAAAGTTTAAAGCAGACGCTATCCGCAGGAAAAGTGATGGCTACGGTGTTTTGGGACCGAAAAGGCTTCTTTTATGCCTAAAGAGACCACAATAAATTCAGACAGGTACTACAAGACGTTGATGAAACTCAAAAAAGCTATCCAAAATCGCCGGAGAGGAAGATTGACCAAAGGCGTTAGGCTGCACCACGACAACGCGCGCCCGCATGTCTCTCGACAGACCACTGACCTACTGGACAAATTCGGCTGGAAATTGCTTGATCTACAGCCCTGATCATGCTCCCAGCGACTTCCACTTGTTTCCGAAATTGAAACAACACTTGGGTGGACAGATGAAGAGGTGAAGGAAGCGATCACCAAGTTCATCGGGGGCCTGGCGGCGGAGTACTTCGACTCGGGTTTTCAGAAGTGGATAACTTGTCAGGAAAAATGCGTAGAAAAATCTGGTGACTATGTAGAAAAATAGTTTAAAGTACAAGCTTTCAGATGGTATACTTTTTTATAGCAATAAAAAATGCCTTACACCTAAAAAAAAAATGTGGGAACCTTACTTTTTACTTGACCCTCGTATAATACATTTTAAGAGTTATATCATAGCTTTTAATTCTACAACCCGATAACAATATTATCCTATGATACGTTTTTCCTTTATTAGGATTTTTATAGTTTTTAATGAAGCAGTTTTTATGACCAAATTTTGGAATGAAAATTTTATAAAACTTTCCCATAGGCGAGATTAGAGATTGCGTTTAAGTAAGCAGTTATTTTGTGAATGTGTCACTCTGTTAAGAGAATAGGTGGAACTTGGAACCTTAAACTTTGTCCGAGTTTGTTTAATGACCAACCTCCATTCACTTTTTAAAGTGTCCTCTGTCTTTCTTCAATCATAATTTGCATATTTTTTTGTATTCCTGCTTGAATATTCACCAGAAATCTTCCTTAAAGACGAATAACTTTTGCAAAATTCATGATTTCCCTGCGTTTTATGTTCTTCATTTTGTATAAGTACTTTTTAAACTAATTTTCCCCAAGTTACTTAAAGAAAGATGAAGGTACTTATCAAAATGTGTTATACGTATCTATGTATTTAATGTTCAAATGCTTTACCAGAACAAAATAGTCAAAATAAGACTATATCTTAAACCATTAGATTGTTCATTAAAATTGTTTAATTACATATTGTATGTGGTAATTTGTAAATCTTGTTCAACAATCTAGGATTTCCGGTGAAGGCTGAGACCTGAGGCTTATGCCTTATGAAGTCTTGCTTATGCTTATACAAAGTATGAGGCACAAGGCAGTGTTTTGTGCCATTATTTGGCTTTGCAAGACTCACCCCACCCTAGGAGCTCTTTTAGTTGATTTTTCCACCTCTTTCGGCACAGAAGATGACCTTATCTGGAGGCTCAAAGCGGAGTTGATTTTTTTAAAAAAATATATATTTTACATGGAGAGACTTTCGCTTCTACATTTAATGATGACCTCCACTCAGGCTCCATATCCTACCTTAGATATTCATACATATAAGTATTACTTGAAAGTCTAGAAATATCTTTAAGGTGTTGGATTTTATAAAGCTACAAGAATTAATGTTAAATCAATCTAAAGTTTATAGAACGTGCATAAAAAGAATAACTTATATTTGTAACAGGATAGGCACCACTTTAGCTTAGTATCTACCCAATCTCCCATCTCTATTTATATTGCAATGCTGGATAATACTGAGTGAGGAGTCGTGAATAAACCCAGAACTGTCTGGATACAAAGTATAAAGTATGAGTGATACCCATGGGTGGCCAGAGACCCCTCTTAGTTTCTCTGGAATGATTTTCACTCCTAACAAAATTAGATCACATTACAAATCTCCTGGTAGAGGCGGTGTCTTCCCTGACTTGATTAAATAACCTAACCAGATAAAAGTGTTAGGAGCAAGCTTGGGATATGTCGTTAGGGATATGTCTCCAGTGATGGCGAGAAGTGGATGTGGCTTTGAAACCAAATCAGTAGCGACGCAGCAAATATTTTCTGAGGGGGGACTTGACCTTGCTTTGCCTTGACTATATTTATGCTGGTTTAGCCTACCCCACAGTTTATAATGGGGTATTAGTAAATGCATTAGTATATAGTACAAGCTGGATACCCATGCTTTCCTAGAATGTGTTGTGCAATTCTTTTATTAATAGGATTTATTTATAAAATTCTTATGTTAAGTAGGATTATCCAGACTCTAGACAATAAATTGCATAATTAAACAGGGCAAAACAATGTAAGAGTATCAAATTTCTATTATAAAGAGGATTTCTCACTATGAATTCTTTAAAAAACTAAATACCTATTTCAAAACAGAATAAACCATTCGTTAGGTAATTAAATCGAAAATTTAATGTCCATTATTTTCTGAACGCTTTTTGAGTACTACTATGTAATGTGAAAAAGTTCACAGACGTCAAGTGTACTCAGCCTCATTCTATTCATTGTATATGTATAATTCCATTAGCAAAAATCCGGGCCGGGCAGGCAATTGGGTCGATTTAGTTTCTACATCCTAATTCAATTCAACTAATTTAATTCTATCGGCAAAATTTCAGGCCCAGAGGGTAATCAGACCGGTCTAGTTACCGTATCCTAATTCCATTCAATCCATTAAATTTCATCCGCAAAAATCCGAGCAGGGCAGGGCCGGCAATTTAGTTTCCATATCATAATTCAATTCAATTTTCAATTCATTGAATTCTATCGGCAAAATTTCGGTGCCAGATGCCATCAGGCCCGTATAGTCAACGCATCCTAATTTTCCTAATTTCATTCAATCCACTAAATTTTACCTGCAATTATCCGGGCCGCACCGGTAATTGGGCTGATTTAGTGTTTAGATTTTCAACTCAATTTTTTTTTCTTTAATTGGGGAAACTAAATTGAGGACGAAGACGGGACGGTGAGGCGGAACCCACATAGATTGACCATCGCCAAAGATATTGATAATGACCTAGCTAGAAATGGATATTGATAATGACTTAGCGAGTTCTCTAACCACTCGGGTACGCCACGCCGGTCCCAATAATTCATATTTAGAGGTCAACCAAGTAATAATTGAGTTGGCGATAGTAGTATATGCAAGTTAATTACAGTAATATTATGATTAACATCGTAACATCATTTTAACAGGTGCCATATCCTTCATTTACTTCTGAATACTTTACTTTATCTTTGTCACTTAAATATCTTATTTGATGCCTTAGATTTTCATTACTTTACGCTTGAATTGACTTGAGTTGTCCTACCCAGACAACGCCCTGTTCTTCAAAGATAAAATCATCCTAGGTTATAGAGAAAGGTTTCAATAAAATTATAATATTTGAAGTAGCAGTAGTAGTAGTAAGTTCCTAGTAATAGTACTAGACGGGTAGGACGAACCACTTCGAACTTAGCAATTATGCCATTTTTAAGGCTCTTTTTACTAGCCCCTTGGTAGGTAGTTCCAGCCACTGCACTGCACACATCATACCTCTGTACATTGTACATGTACTGCCAAAGCGAATATGGTGCGATCATCAGTGACCCATATAAATCAGAGCATCACGGCGATGGATCGAACCCACGATATCGTGTCGCCCTTAATTCATTGATGGAGCAAACAAAGCAACGCCGATTCGTTTGTTTACCTATTGTTCTCAAGGGATAATTTCAGCTATTGAACGTTTTCTTGTGATTTAACAATAAACTTTTTAAACAGCTCAATTTAAGCTGTAGTTCATAATCATTCTTTTATTTGTAATAAAATAAAAACAACGTCCCTTCACTAATAATTCTATATTATACAGAGCCCCAGCTATATATCTAAATTGACAACTTTAATCATTTAAAAACTATAGTGCCAAAGAAAAACGAGATGGAGAAAAACAGAATAAGTTATAGCACAACGTAAAAAAAGTTTTCCGGAGGAGATAGAGTCAGATATTTTGTGAATCCCACAAAACCATTTTCTAGAGGAGACCGCGATAGATTTATTAGACTGGCCACGGAAATCTACATTATAGAATATATAAAATGTAAGAAAGGGTTGAAAAGCTGTTTGTTTTGTACTTGATTAAAAATCAAATCCTTTTCAAATCTCATACATTCATTTAAAAACCAAGATAACAAGTCTGATAAGTTGACATTGACGAGTTTAAATTAAATTAAATAATACAAAAAAAAGAATAATAAAGGAATATATAGAGGGATGACTTATGGTGATCTTTATTAGACAAGTTAAAACGATGATCAAAATAAAAATAATATATGAAAGGATTAATAATAAAGGAATGTTAAATTCTACAATGCACATATTTGACAAGTTTGATATGGACTACTTAAGAATTTAAATTAAATCAAACTGTACTAAGAAAAACAAAATTATGTAACAAAATAAATTTATTTATCGCCCATCACATGTAAACATTACTATCCTGAACGGACGGTAAAGTTCTATTTCAAGGCCGAAATACACACTTAGAGCGAGAGAGTCTAGCGAGAGCGGTGTCCGATCTGTCTACACGGAGAGCCAAAATTTGGCTAGATTGGTGTCCGAGAGTGCTCTCGGAGTGTGACCTTGAATAAAGTTCCTAGATCAGTGTCCGAACTGTCTGCCCGGTTTCCCGTTTGTCTAATAATCTACGTCTCCTCTGTCGTCCACACGCGTTGCTCGGCTGAGGTATTGATCATGCTTGCTCTAGAAAAGGTTTCACCTAGCTGAAACTAGCCTAGACCGAGTGCGAGAGCAAATTGACATGACAGGTGTCTTGTCTACACAAGGAAAACAAACACCGAGAGGGCAACTAGCTAGACCGGAGTGGGTAGGAGTGGGGGTGGTCTAGCGTCCACTCTCGGCGGTGTCTCCACTGCGACACTCAATCTAGCAACAAAAGTGTCGCCGTGTATTTCGGCCTTTACAGCCCTAGCGCATGTAAAAATAAAGCATGCATTTTTACAGGCCGCTAGTTCGAGAATCGGCCGCGGCGTGCAGGGAGCACTAGTAGTTCTAAGCGTCAGCTGTTCAATTTGTAACAATCAATATTTTTATAACTGCGATTTGTTTTGGTACAGATATAACCTTAATATGCATTTATGGTTTTGAAGATTACAGCACTCGTACTTTCAAACTTCGCCCTCGGCCTGTAGTAACGCCTTACTGTACGTAAATAGCTATTACATTATTTAATTTAAACTTTTTAAATGTATCTCTCTTCTTTTACATCGCTAAATTATTTTTTCTTTTATTATTTTAGGTTATTTCTTATTTTCTTTAGGTGGGTTCACACCTAGCGGATCTAGGCGCGTTATACTCAGGAAGCTGTGCAGACGAAATTCGCTGGTTTCCCTCATGCCGTCGAGTCCACGTTATAAATGCAAACAAAGCTAATTCCTTTGTTCGTCTACTAGTCTACTGTTTAGAGGGGATAATTACCGCTGTTGCAAGTTTTCTTGAGATTAAGCAATAGACTTTTTAAACAGTTATTGAACTGTTAAAATTGTTATGCTGTAGTTCATAATCATTCTTTTATTTTAAATTCAATGCATCAAACATAATTTCAATGCAAGTAAATGCATTGACATTATTGTTAAAGTTGTGATCTTGATCTGTGATATCATTGATATCTTTAAAAGATATCCTTAAAGCACTTAAGTTTTTCTTTTAATGAAATGGGTAGAACAATAAATCATTCAAACTAAGTTAGAAAAAGACTAAAATAGACTAAAAATAAATATTTTTTCCCAAAAATATCGCAACGATTCTTTCCCTTGGTTGGAGTAAAGTAGAAAATTATTAACAAAACAGTGATCACAGTAGTAGAAATATATATCCCAACAAAAACACTAGTGTAAAAAAATAAGCCAAGTCTCGCGTAAAAGTAGTGAGATCAGTTTAGCCAAGTCTCCTACTGTCCGAGTAAGTTCCACTAGGTCTAATTTATCCATTGCAAGAACATGATGTTTGTCTGTTCCTCTCTCTATTCTCTTTCCCAAATCACTCTAGACGTTTAAATTTAAATACCTTTTCTGACTTGGCCAATTCACACCACAAACTTAATTCAAATAATAAATATTATTTTTTCATATTTTTTGTGGATCAGATCAAAAATTGCAAAACAATATGTATACCTACCCATGTATATTTATTTTGTGAAATTGGGAAAATATATAATTACGTTATACATATATTAATTTATTAACACCATATTTACATTAATACTTATTTACTAATATCTTATTCAACTTTAGCTAGTATCTGCTGGGTCCATCATACTTTTCAGATGAACTAATTTTCCTTAGTAGCATCAAAAATGCAGTCATTTTTGATTTTGTGGTGGAATTCTGAGCATGTGGTAATAGAATTGGCTTTAATATTATGAAGCTCTTTTACAACTGGCAGAGATAATTTTTCTCTTTCAGGCGTCCAAATAGACCCCATCTTTGAAAAAATACTTTCAGTGGGAACCTATAAGTACCAGGGAGACGCATGGCGACTTCTACTATTTTAAATATATTAAAAAAGAGACGTTTCTTCTATAAAATGCTTTAAATATTTATTTCCATTTCTCATGAGTTTTGGGGATCTTTTGGTAGGGATAAGGCCCGTTTCACACCGAAAGAATCAATAAATCACTAAATCAATGAACATTTGATTTATCAAAATTCGGGGTTGGGTTTTTGTATTAAAATGTAAAGAATCTCCGTTTTTACCTTCACACCGGCAAAATCCATTGATTTATGTTGTTTATTGATTCGGCTAGCTAGAATCTTGCAGAATCTCATTTATCGTATCTGACTCACCAAAATTAGGCGCTGCGAATTTGTATTGAAATGTATACAAACTCCATTTTTCCCTTCACACCGACAGAATCAATTTAAATCAACCGTGATTCTTTCTTTCTTTCTCATATACATTTTAAGTAAAGAGAAAGTATTGCTATACATGGCATAGAATTATTAATTATTATAAAAGTAAAGGAAAATGGTGCGATTTATGACGTTTT
>KZ651310.1:109448-130963 GCA_001010745.2 Gerris buenoi | reverse complement strand
TGGGGGGGGGGTGAGGAAAAAGAGGAATTTTATTTCCAATCCGATTAGGCCAAGCCTTAGGAGAGATTTTGTAAAGCCCCCTATCCCTGCCTCTTCCAATGGTAACTAGCGCCAAGTGTTTTTATACTCCACTATTTTTTTAAAAAAAATAACTGTGGAATTATACAAAACTTTTTTTAATCAACCCAGATATTAATTTAATTTATTTTTATCTCAATCATTTTATTATAAGTGGCTAAAAAATAATTGGGAAAAAAATAAGTTAGTTAAAAAGTAGATTCTATTAGTATTTAAATTATTAATAAAAATAGACTGCCAATTGGTGTAGCACACAGCATATAGCTTCCTAGCATTCTATCCACGTACTTTATTGATTTTATGCGTTTACATACCATTAATGTCTAATTGGTTTAATTGTTTCCCCCGTTTGTTTTTTTAATGTGTCAAAATTATTTTGATTTTTAACCCGAATTAAAGTATACATTTAGTAAAAGTTAAAGAGCGCAGACGGTTCAGATTAATATGGGCTATCTGCGGAATACTTTTGATGGACTATAAAAGTTTATTTCAAATCAGATAAGCACTTTTGAAGCTATATGTGACAATAAATGTATGTTTGTGCGCATGCGGAAGAGAAACAAACAAATGAGCACATAAGGTTGAAACTTATATGAGACCATCAATGGGCTAATTATGACCTACTACCCAAATTTCATTAAAATTGGATGTGTAGTTTTTAAGATATTTTGGCTCGCAAAAATTGAAAGACAGACAGGCATGGAACCTAGGGAACATTTAGGTTCATTTTCAGACGGGAGTCTGAAACTGAACGGATTTATTTCTTGGAATTTTTGAAATCGGAGACCTAAAAATCACGTAGCTTCCGTTACCTTTGGTAAGCTCGGAAGCAAAAAGTCTAATTTATCATTTAAAATAGTTTTTGGAACGAAGTTCCTTATGGAGTTAAGTTCCTTTCTGGAGCCCGGGAGTGAATCCGAAAAAACGACCAAAATCACCGTCACAAAATAACCGTCATGCAAAATCCGTCACAAAATCTACAGAGGACGATAACTTGAGTAAAAGATCACCGAGTTGGATGAAATTTGGTACACATGTTCATTTTACCAGTTCCCAGGCTGAGTTCGTCGGAAAACGTTATCCGCCCAAGCGTTCACGCGCAACGCTCGCGTAAGCGTAAGCTTCAAAAGACGGGAAAAAGTGTTATTAAGGAAGCCAGTTACTTGACTTGTTTTGATTATTTTTGTTATATATGTCAAAAATGACACTTAGTTTTTTAAATAAATAAAATATAATCATGTAAAATTTCACCCTTATAATATTTTAAATTAATTGTCCGGGTCGGTAGAAAACAGTCCTATTTCAATCCAAACTCCTTTAACAAACATACTCTTTTACTATAAACTCATCATGATAAACTTTTTTCTTATATTCAATATACAGGGTGGTCCAAAAGTCTCCCCCCCCCCTCTTAACTTTTGAACGGTTAGAGATAAATTAATGAAACTTGGGGGATCTCTACCATGCAAAGGGAAGTTTGTTTTCATGCTATCGCCCACCAGGGGCAACCACCCAATTTGCCCCCAGGCCACCTCACTTCAAAATTTTGACGTGAAGTGTATATTTTTGATAGCAGATTTAGATTCTACGGCAAAAAATAAGAATATTTTACTTCAAACTTTTTTTTCTATCTCCAATATTTTGCCCCCTATAGGGGGGCAAAGGCATAAAAATGGTACATTTCAGCGCCTGGGGGCAAAATGGTGGTTGCCCCTAGTACGCAAGTGGTTGAATACATACTTCCCTTTACATGGTACAGATCCCCCAAGTTCCATTACTTTATTTCTAACCGTTTAGATTTTATAACGATTTAAGTGTTATTTTTTACTATTTCGGAAGGGTTATTTTGCTATCTTTGCCCCCCTGTAGGGGGCAAAATATTGGTGATAGAAAAAATAGTTTCAAGTAAAAGTTTATTATTTTTCACCGTAGAATCCAAATATGCTATCAAAAATATACGTTCCAATTTGAAATTTTGAAGTTGGGTGGCCTGGGGGCAAAGTGAGTGGTTGCCCCGAGTGGGTAATAGCATGAAAACAAACTTCCCTTGGCATGGTAGAGATACCCCAAGTTTCATTAATTTATCTCTAACCGTTCAAAAGTTAAGAGGGGGGGGGACTTTTGGACCACCCTGTATATTTATAGTAAGACGCTTGCTTTAATTATACAAATAATGATTTTCTTTTAATTTTGCCTTCAAAATTAAACAGTTCGTTACTTTTAATTTTGTCTCTTTTCTAACTCCGCCATGTATAAGTAGTTAGCAATGTTTACGTACTTGGCAGTGTGATTTTATCATTTATATTTAATGAAAAATGTAAGGAACTTCGTTCCTACCTGGTGTCCCGCGACACCACATGTAATTTTATTTTAAAAAATTGGGTATTTTCTCTGAAGTCTTCGCCTTAACTGATTGAAAGAGAAACTTTATTTTCGTAATATAGTAAGATAATTTATGTTTATTATTTACAGCTCAAAGACTATTGTTAGGAGTTTGTGTTCAACCTTGTAGTTTTTAGGAGGGAGGGGGCTCTAGGAGGTTTCACCAGGGGCAAAACATTTCTAAAGTTACGCGGCCCTGAGTAAATATCATCCATATCTCGGTAGAAATATCAAAATTTATAAAAAACTTATTGTATATTTAAAAAAAAAAACGGTCCGAGACAACCGAGACAACATATTGTTGGTACATATTCAGGGGTAGCGCATCAAATTTGGAGCTGAAATTTATTAAATTTGGCCTCGAAGTTTGATTTTTCTGAACATGTAGGCCAAATTTCGTTACATCGTTAACATAGCAGTTTAAGCTTCACGCGTCTGCAGAGACAACTGAAGACAGACAGACATTTTTTGTAAAAATAACTTTTTTTGGTCTCAGAGGATCTCAAAACGTGTAAACCCAAACAAATCACAAAATCGAATTTTTCTCGCCATAACAATATATTTTCTTTACGAGAAGTAAAAACGCATTATAATGCGTCACTATTTAATTACCTTTTAGTCACTTACACAAAAAATTAAATTTTTAGGATAAAACAAAAACAAAACAAATATAGTTTGTATTTTACTACGTTTTTATTAGCTTGTTTTCTTGTTTGTTTGTTTGTCCTGTACAAATTTAGCAATCGATTTTCAAGTAACATCCCGAGTAGATAGACATTTGAAACTTTTAGAATAGCTCAGAACACGATGAGAATCCATTATTTTAAAACTTTTAGCCATATTTCAGCAGAATTTAATTCGTTTTAAGCTAATTGCAGTATGGAAAGTTAGTTCAGAAAAAATCCGCAAGTTATTTTATTTGTTTTGACATGTCCAATATTTAAGATCTTCATTTTATTTTGACGGGTTTCAAATTTATAAATTATGACAGAAAATTAAAAAAAACGTACAGTCTATAAGATTAGAGTTGGCACAATCAAAAGGCGGGAAAATTTTGAGGGAAACGATTTTATTGGTCCCCCATAATTGAATGCAACTTCAGAAAAAAAATGCACTACTCTACCCCTGTTCCACAAAAAAAATATAACATGGCAACAGCGATTTTCCCTTTTTATAACCTCAAAACTACCTCTACATTTTTTTCTTTCCCGCCTTCGATTGTGCCAACTCTAATCTTATAGACTTATAATCTTGTAGTATATAAAAAGTTCTTTTTAATATTGTAATTATTTATTTAACTTTATTTGTAAGTTAAGTTTTAGTTTAATATACTAATTAAAAATTCTAACCATCTCTACTTTAATTTCAGTTAAATATTAAAAATCTTTAAAAAACAAATCTGACAAAACTAGGTTAGAAAAACCCAGGACATGCAAGTTTAGTTCAAAAGACTTTCCCTCAAATTTTAAATTCTTGAATTTTCGTTTATATACCTTACTTTTATAAAGTTTTTGAAAAAGTTTCTACCACTTAAAAAAGGAGTTTTTTGCCTATAAAAAACTTTAAAAAATACAAAGAAACCTCGTGTACACTTAAAAATAAACATTTAAAAAAAAATAGTCTTTCTCTCCCTCTCTCTCTCTCTCTCTCTCTCTCTCTCTCTCTTTCTCTCTTTACTTGTCTCTTCTTCTCCTATTTAATGCAACTTTAAATTTATTTGGGAATACGCAAAAAAGAAGAGAACTAAGGAAGATACAAAAAGCTTTTAATGGATATACTGTTTTAGCTTGTTTTTTACCAAGCTCTAGCTTGCCTAACTGCTAAACCCAAATATTTATTCGCCAAACAGAGGCAGGCAAACAATGGGAATTCATCATTTGGAGGATCCCTTTAAAGTATTTTTCTTTTACGCAAGAAAAATTATTGTTTTTTATTTTAAAAGTTAGGAGACATTATTATTTTTCCTTTAATATTACTTCCTTAAAAATACTTTATTTATATGCAAAATAACAATTTATTTTGATATTATATGTCAAAATAAATCAGACATTAGGGAACTTTTTAGTTTCATGTCTGTTATTCGCTCAATTTTGCTTCCGAGCTTACCAATGGTAACGGAAGCATTGTGTTGCTTTTGAGAAAAAGAAAATTTTGAGAAGGAATAACTTTTATGCCTCCGATTTTAAAAATTCCAAGACAGAAATCCGTTTTAGACATCAGGGAACATTTTGGGTTCCGTGTCTCTCTGTCGGTCTGTGTGTCCGCGAATTATGAAACGTGCGACGTTTAACTTGAGTAAATGTCGACAAATTTTGATGAAATTTGGTAGACATGTTTATTTTACTAATGTCCAGGACGAGTTCGTTGGACAACGTTATCCGTTCAAGCGTTCACGCGGAACGTTGGAATTTTTGGTCGGGGAGACAAACATTTTTTTCCAATATAACTTTTAGTAAAATCTACAGCGACACCCCTGCGAAGTGTTAAAGATCGCTAAAAACTGTTAATTGTTCTTACACAATAAACAATATAACAATAAAATAATATAACGTTAATGTTAATATAACAAGTACAGGATAGGATGCGAGGAAGGTATGTGCCACACTAATTGGCAGTCTATTTGCAAACCTACTTATCTTAAAAACTACTCGTCTAATTTTAATGGCATTTGAGTTGTGTCATAATTACCCATAATCATTGGTCCCTTATAAGTTTCAACCATCTGCGCCTATTGGTATCTCTTCCACATGCGCACAAACATATACATTTATTTACACTTATATCTATTAAAAGTACTCATCTGATATTTATGAAATTTGTCAAAAATACCCCACAGGATATCTCCAGATTAACTTCACCTGTCTAGGCTCTTTAATTGTTGCTATATTAGCACTTTACACCATGCAAAAAATACATACAATTCGACAAATTTAAAAAGTACAATTTTTAAGTATATGGTAGTATTCATACTACGGAAAGTTTAAATTTTAATTTAAATCAAATTATAATAGTAAATTATAAAATAGTAATTACAAATTGATTAAAAAAGATTTAAAAAGTTGGAGGGGGGGAAGGATTTAATAAATTTAACAATATTAGATTGCAAAACCATGAAATTATGAAAGCTTACGAAATAGAACGTGAGGAAGTTATGTGCTACATTAATTGGTAGACTGTTTTTAATTAATATTTCATACTTACAATAAATTGATTACGTGAGGTCAACATCCCCAACTTTTTTAACTGAAGTTTTAACCCTAAAATTGATTACTTTTCTCTTTCTCTTCCTCTAATTAAACTTAATAAGTAAAAGTGAGTAAGCACATGAGCTAAAACTTTATTTCAACTCATGTTCATATTCGAGGTAGTTCTCTCGTTTCATTGAAATTGAAATTAGTCCGGTTCTGTTCCGACCACAAAATTTTAAAACCGTGGTCTTGCTATACAAATAAAACAACCTAAATACAAACAGTTCTTCTTAATATTCCATAACATTGTGTTATTAAAATAAAATAAAAACTCTCTGGCTTCGAATAATTTTCCTGAAGCTTATTATCCTAAAACAAATATTAATGTTACCCGGTATTTAACGGAATGGGAAAACGAATATTCTCTTTTTAAAGTAATGATAAGGTTAATGATATCTGTCAGTATTTGTACAAATTGAAAGAGATGGTTACGATATCAAACGTACGATATCAAAGTACTGATATTAAATGTACGATATCAAAGTAAATGATATCTACCGATATTTGTACGAATTTAAAGAGATGATTACCTGGTAATTTTAATTTATTTTATTATTGGAATGAAGTTGCTTATGACACGTTCTGAAGCCCGGGAGTGAATCCGAAAAAAACTACCGAAATCACCTACCGATGGCGATAACTTGAGTAAAAGATGGCCCAGTAAGTTGAAATTTAGTATACATTTTCGTTTTACCAATGCCCAGGCTGAGTTCGTTGGATAACGTTATCCGCCCAAACGTTCAAGCGCAACGATCTCATAAACGTAAGTTTCAAATTTAAAATTGGAATTTTTCGACGGGGAAAAATTCTAACTTCATCTATATAACGAGACTAATGAAATATTTTTTTTATAAACGAACACCGACACTGATATAAAGTGATAAAGATCGCTAAATTTATTAAATAGGGCCTAAATGTTTAAAATAAAGAAAACGACGTTTTTACCGATATTGTAACATCTACGATAAAATGCTCCTTTTAGTTTTTCAATAAACCAATTCTATTTAAACTTTAAACTACATCAAATGTTCTACATCAACTCTCTACCTTGAACTGACATAAATAATTTTTCTTTTCAAAACAAACAAAACTAAATGCAAAGTAAAAACAAAAAATACTGTCAAATATGACATCTTCTCGGCCAAACAGCTGTGCTCCTAGCTCCCTTCAAGTCTGATGATTCGTTGGACAGGTCGCAGCAACTCCCCTGCTTGTGTCTTCAAGCGCACCAATCTCTGTTTGCCATCTCTGCCCGGGTGAATTTCTATAATTCGCCCTAAGGCCAATCCAGTCTCTTCTTGCCATCAGAACCAACTAAAACAATTTCCCCAACAGACAAGATCTTCTCAGCTGCGCCGCGTTTCTTTCTCTGCTGTAACATACCTAAATATTCATTTCTGAATCTCTTCTTAAGGGATTCCATCAACTTCTGGCGGTAATTATATCTTTGGCCTAAGTTCACCTCAGCATCAAGATCTGGGACCCCTACCTCCCGGCTCTCATGTACAAAGAAATCTGGTGACAAAGTCCGCAAGTCATTCGGGTCCTCTGAAATGTAAGTCAATGGGCGGGAGTTAACTACAGCCTCCACTTCACACAGTACCGTCCCCATTTCCTCATAGCCTAACACTGACTTACCTAATGTTTTTCTTAAGAGCCCTTTAACTAGTTTTACTAATCTCTCCCAACCCCCACCCCACCACATGACAGTAGGAGGGAGTCTTGCAGCACTATAATCTAATCTGAAAAAAATAACTGCTGCATATGCGACTGCACTAACATCGCAAAATACATGTAGCCGTGTTTTTGACCTATCATTTGGCCCTAAGCCTACCCATCTAAGGGTTCTAAACTGATTTAATGACTCAACTTTGAGTAACCAAGATAAATATGATTGTTTAGCCTCATCTAAATCAATTTTTTGAAACCATTTAATTTTTAAAAAAACTTTTAATCCAATTTTTTCCCTTTTTATCGCTTTTACCTACTCCAGTTGTAACCCTAATAGATCTAAATTATTATCCCATATAACTCCTAAACATTTGAGGGAAATTCAGAACTTTTCCCTTCTAAAATAAAGTGTGAGAATTTCCAGCATCTTGGCTCAAATTTCCCTTTCAACATCACTGCTGAGCTATCTTTATAAAGTAGCTGAAGACCCTCCTCTGTATACACACTAATAATTGAATTATCTACATAGAAACTTTTTTGAAACTTCTCTAAAACATCTGATGCGACACCTATTTTCCTCTCTCTAAATTCATTTAAAAGCCTAGGTATGTTTGATATTAAATTTAGCCCTTTTCCTAAATAATTATTTAAAGAGGGACACCCCTTTGCTCTACTTGTTGCGTCGAACACTTGACGCACCGGTGTAGTAGCACTACAAATCTTAACCTCATGATGAGGAACATAATGTCCCGTTTCCACTAATAGATCATGAGGCTCTCTCTCAATTATCTCTTCCTCTCCAAACCTGGCCTTCAGGCTTTCCAAAGCTCTCCTATAGTTTTCCCCTATTGGCTGGTAACTCTCTACTACTTTCCTTGCCCTAGTCCCTTCTTTAAGAGATATTAACAAGTAGTAGAATTTTTCCTCATCTTTTAACTCTGGGTCATTATGAATCCTCTTGAAACCACTCCAAAACTCAAACCAATTACTAATCTCTAGGCTGAACTCCTTAAGTTCAATCTGGGGAAGCCCTATTTTTTGAGAGCCAGATGTAGGAGCCCCATTTCCCAAATCTGTGACAGTACTCTGCCTGGCACAAAATAACTCGGTAGGAGCCCCATTTCCCACTTCTGCTTTGTTCTGAAAAGTACTCAAATCTACGACAGTACTCTGCCTGTCACACTTTAACTTATCTATCGTATGCTTACATAGGAAACACCTCTCCTCGTAGTCATAATTTATTTCTTTCGTGATGTCTTCTTCACTCATATCTTCGGCCAGCATCATATCTATAACCTTCCTTTGAATGGTGTCTAGTTCGGAAAATCTGCGGGTCAAGA
Organism: Gerris buenoi; assembly: GCA_001010745.2. Classification (NCBI taxonomy): domain Eukaryota; kingdom Metazoa; phylum Arthropoda; class Insecta; order Hemiptera; family Gerridae; genus Gerris; species Gerris buenoi. Next base: position 122,244 of record KZ651310.1, on the reverse strand, counting down.
GTTCCATCTTTGTTGAGAGCTGCTCCTCTGATGTAGTTGTTCCGTCTAATTCCACAAGAAGTGTCTTCTCCGCCTTTGTAAATCTCCCTTGAGCTATAGTCCTCGCCTTTTTTAAGACATTCATTCTTCAAAGACTTCAAAACCTTCAAAATTTTGTTTCAAAACTTACACGAACTTCTTTTTCTAAGATCTTGGACCTGTATATACTTTAACAGTGCCCAGTTCTTATTAACTCTATAACAAGTTCCTGTCCTTCGTCACGGTCGCCATAAAAATGTAACATCTACGATAAAATAATTCTTATAGTTTTTCAATAAACCCATTCTATTAAAACTTTAAACTACATCAACTCTCTACCTTGAACTGACATAAATAATTTTTCTTTTCAAAACAAACAAAATTAAATGCAAAGTAAAAACAAAAAATACTGTCAAATATGAGAGATATCTTACGTTCTAACGTAACGATTTTAATAAAACTTCTTACTCGTCGTACAATTGAAACAGGCATGTAAAATTTCAACCTAATACAAGCGGACGTTTTTGATTAGGGAAGAGAGATATTTTATAATATTTTAAATTAGTAGGCCTGGTAGGTAGAAAATAGTCCTATTTCCTACCAACTATAAACATACTCTTTAACTTTAAACTCATCATGATTAACTTTTTTCTTAATATTCGATACATATTTATTGTAAGGCGCTTGCTTTAAATAAAATAATGTGCCTTAACTCCGCTAACAGTGAGTTTCTTTTAATTTTTGTCTCTTTTCTAACTTCGCCATGTATAAGAAGTTGTATAAGCAGTGTGATTTTAAATATACTTTTTTCATAAAGTATATTTAATGAAAAATGTAAGGAACCCCGTTCCTACTGGGTGTCCCACGACAACCTAATTTTATTTAAAAAAAATTGGGTATTTTCTTGAAGTCTTCGCCTTAACTGATTGAAAGAGAAACTTTATTTTCGTAATATAGTAAGATAATTTATGTTTTATTTATTTATTTTTTATTTTTAAATTTAATAAATGATTTCAATTAAAGGATACCACTCCATGCACGGTAGACCGTAGATATAAATAGAATTAAGTTACGAAAAACCGTCATGGTTAAAATGGGAGCTTCTACAATATTACAAAAATATTAAGAGAGAAGATTTCAAGCATGTAATTAAAAAAAATAACTTTTTTATTACCATAAGAAGCAGTTTCACTTTTATATCGCGGATTTCCATGAATATTATTTCGTAAGAGTCAAAAAGGTGCAGATATTAATGAAATAAAAAGCTAAGAAGAATAGCATGACACTAACACATCAATTGAATGAGCTTTATCAGAATAATGGAAATTTATAAAAAAATGGATTATTCCAACGTTTTATGCTTTTATTAAAGGCGAAAACTTTCAAATTGTTGGCATTACTCAGCTTTATATCCAAGAAAATTATGGCAGTGATGTAAATACGAGTAGAATTGCAAACTGACGAAGAAAATTATTGACGGCTGCCAATATCCAATGTTTTCACTTTGCCAACTGTTTGTCATTTGACAAATGACGAAGATGTTTTGGAACACGATATAGAATTAAAATTTCTCTTCCATGACATTAAGCAAGCGTTTAAAAACTAAGTATATAGAGAGTCTTGAGACTTTAGGAATTCCTTAGAAGATGTTATGGTATTCTTCTTGACTTCAAAGAATTTAATTTCTGCCAGGGATAACTATGAACTGTGTCAACCAAGAGCTAACCATTAAGTTTCTAAATTACTGTACATTCTGCTGCCACACAATTGAATGTTCGTAATTAACAACTGACCTACTTCTTTCCATCCAAAGATAAGAGGAGATCCAAATAAGGTAATTCTAGGTGGAGAAACTTTATAATAATAATCACCGAGGACCACTTGAATCCAGTGTTCATTAGGTGACTTTTTTTGGGTCCACTCATACCTTAACATTTGCTTTCTGTGTTTGTGTTTTGGCATTTTCGTTTTACGTAGCTAACCACGCAACAATTTTTGGTTCAAGCGGCACCGTAGGGTTCACCGCTATCAGATTCAATTTATGTACCAAAATACTTGGTACATTTATACCAACAAGATAAAAATCATTAATAACGATACAAGAAAAACACAAAAGTGAAGGTTAAAACCAATTGCATGCACTGAAAAGGAAACGCATGTCAAAGTAAATGTAAATAGAAGAAAGAAAACATTCACAGAAATTAGGACTAATCGTAAAATGGGACTGGCTAAACTTCCGAAAATTATTGAGGCGCGGGAGCAGCGAAGTTAGTATTAATCAGTTAAGAAATCTGGCTTGCTAGGTTCCAACTGTTTTATGGAAAATCGACATAATTTTTCATTAGCCTTTTACTATACTTATGCGTACAGTTATGAATTGCCTGATTAAGAACTAATGTAGATTTACGGTAATTACCTAATTTGGTAATTACCTGGATTTGGGTAATTACCTACATTGTTTGGTGTAGAGTGAGATACTATCTCTTTCCTTTGCTAGCAAGTGCTATATTGGCACTTTTAAGAGCCCTGTTCTCCCCTTTTTGAGGAGAATACATTTTAATTCCTTCTACATCTAAATTTTTAGTCTACCCTTCTTTTTCTAACTCAGTGAACTTTCTATTGTTTACGAAACTTTTTTTTTTTTTTTATCAATGTAGCAAGATATAATCAATGTTTTTAGCAATTCCAATATGATAATAGTACATAGAAAACATGTAAACGTAAAAGGATCTGATTTATAATGAACGCAAGGTCTCATTAAGATGGTAAAATCCAGGATATTCTAGCGACATCTTTACACCGATCTTAGTTTACTGCCTGACGGAAGAGGTCAGGATGTTTTGCAGGACAATGTAATGTAGAGGAACCTATAGCGTGGTATCCATAGACAGTCACCCCAGGTTACAATAGCGATTTAACGATCAACCACTATGCCCTTGGCGTAGGGTAGCCCATTTACGAGGATGGTCATATCCCTTTGGCCTGAAAATTTACTAGGCAATACATATTAGAGCAAGAAGGGAAAAGGAAACGGAGGGAGTGGTAAACACGGCCATTTAGAAGGGCGATTGTTACTGACTCCCACGACCACATAGTGCCACCCAAAATAACCCTACGATCCATAAACTACCAAGATAATTATGAAAGGTTCTCAAAACGGAAAATTTCATATTGTCCCCAAGTATCCCTACTATTCTCGAAATCCACTGTGAGACGATAACCCGGTTCCCCTTTTTAGCTCTATTCAATAATAATTTTAATAAGGGTAAACCTCACTTTCCAATAATTCTCGATGAAAAGAAATTTTGTAGGATTGAATAACCATCGAATAGACTGTTAAATTTAGATCAATAATTTACATTTTCAAATAGCGAGGAAACATGGAAATGGAAATAATGGAAATCTTCTTCTTCTTTACAATTTTCTGTAGACGATACATATCTAACTTTTTAATATGCTACCTTAACCTTTTGCATTTCATCATCTCAAGGTGCGCGATACTTTAGTAGGTAGTTCTTTAAATCTTTCAACAAGCATGTTTATGCTTGTTTATTTAAGAAGGAACTTCTTAGTTCATTTTAAGAAGGAATTATAGTTATAAAATCCCTCACAATCACCCCATAAGGCTTCAGTTGTCTTTCTCTAAAAGGTCTAAAAATATCAAAAATGGGCCTTACTATTTAGGTCCATTTCGATATTTTTTTTTTTACTTTAGAAGGCAATAGATAACACATAATAATAGACACCACTCCTTCCCACTTTAAATAATTAATTTCTACTCTACTTGGAGGCCTAAAATAAATCTAGCCACTGGCGCTAATCATAATACAGGTGTGATAATTTCACATGTTAAATTCATGTGAATAAAATGTAATAATATATTTTCAGTTACATTTTTTCACTTTAATAAAATGTTTTAGGAATTGTTTTACATTCATTTCTCTTCCTTCTTCTGAATTAAAGCTAGTAAAGGTATTTTAAAGTTTAACCATACTTTTTTTGTCACGTGGTTTTCTTTCTTAAAAAAAAGCTGTGTTCATTTTTGCAGTAGATACTACGAAAAAGAAAATTCAAGTAATAAAAAAAGTGCTAATGACTCGTGGCTTAATGGTAAGGACGAGGCAAGGAAGAATAACGGTGATAAAATACCAAGTTTGGATGCCAAGGTTGTTTTATGAGGCAAGTTTCTATACTTCACTACAGACTTAGCCAGTCCTGCTCGAGTGTAGGGAGTAAACCATCTAAAAGTTGTTTATCAATCTTTTCCTCTTTTATTTTATACTTTATAGCAGATAAAGTGTTCAGTTCGGAGTTTCATACGTTTATAAGCTGATAAAGTGTTCTATTCAGAGGTTTATACGCTTATAAGCAGATAAAGTGTTCCATTCGGAGTTTCGTACGTTGTACGTTTATAAGCAGATTAAGTGTTCTATTCAGAGGTTCATACTTTCATACGTTTATAAGCAGATTAAGTGTTCTATTCAGAGGTTCATACTTTCATACGTTTATAAGCAGATAAAGTGTTCTATAAGGAGGGTTTTATCTATATATATAAAGTCCAAATACCACTCACTCAATCACTCACTCACTAACACATCACGATATCTCTAAGACCACTGGACCTATGACCATGAAATTTTGTAGGTGTGTTCCTCTTACCTCCTAGGTGCTCGCTAAGAAATGTTTTTAAAATCCGCGATCTTGATTCAAGATGGCGGCCATTTATATACAAAATTCGACGAGACGATATCTCCGGAACCAATAGCACTAGAATCTTGAAATTTAGAAGTTAGCTTCTTTTTTATGAATTTAGTAACTTTTGATAAATGGTTAACCAATCAGGCAGTTCGATTCAAGATGGTGGCCATGTATACATAAAAGTCAACGTATGTGTTTTTCTTTATACAAATTAACAGTTTTAGTCCGATCTCGATGAAAATTTGCACACTTGACCTTCAAAGCAAGGAGAACATCACTGTCTACATGAATAATCGAAATTTAAAGTTTGGTACACAGGGGTACGGGGTACAAGTAATAAATACGGGGTCAAAGTAATGAATACCCTTCTTGATGCATATCGTTAAAAAGCTCTAAGAGTACATTAATTGTTGTTATGTACTGTTTTGTCATATTTTCATTTAGAAGAGGGGTAAAATGTAAAAATATAGGTACATATATCTTATTATCAAAAGAAGAGTGTCTGAAGGTATGTCTTTTATACAAATCTACAGTTTTAATGCTATTTGATGAATATTGTTATGTACAGTTTTATCATATTTACATTTATGAGGAGGGGGGGGGGGCAAATTTGGGATGATTGTAAGTTATATTATCAAAGAGGAGGGTTATATATAGGAGGGATAGAATCTAGATATTCTCGTATAGTAAAATAATTTAAATGGTTTTTTGATAATAGTAATCTAAACTTATCAAATTAAAATAACACTCCGTAGCGAAGCACGGGTATCCAGCTAGTTTATTATAAAATCCTTATAATTTTTTTTTAAATTATCTATTGTCAATCTTTTTTTTACTTTCTTACATATAAAAAAAAATATTGTGCTCGAATAACAAGTTTTAAGGTCTTGCGAGTCAAAACTAAAATGTTAAATGAAGTCTGTCTGTCATCTCAAGTTTCGAGTATGGGCATAGAACAGGACTACTTAGCGACTTTCGAAAAATCTTTAGATAAATGACTCCCCTAATTAGAATTAATAGATTATGAAATTTTAATTTACGTATTTAAAACGATTATTATGTACTAGCTGAAGTACCCGGCGCAGCCCGGGTTGTATACAAAAATTAAGACCTAAGTGACTATAATATCAATAAAGAAGTAGATACCTAAATGTATATTATAAAAGTATCAGAACATTGTAATGAAATAAATAAGTATAAAAAATTGTTGTGATGAGGGAATTATGTTATAAACCTTACTTTCTTTAACTGGACCATGTCAAACCACTAATAAAGCTCTTAATTTTTGGATAAAAACTGGACAAAAATAAATTTTGAAAACATCCTAAATGAAAATATGACAAAAGTGTAGGTACATAAAAACAATTACTACATTATTTAAGAATTTTCCAATAACATGCATAATGAGGGATATATTTGACTTGTATTTTTCTACCCCGTATCCCTGTGCACCAAAATTTAAATTTCGAAAACTAATGTAGACAGTGACCTTCCTCTTGCCTGGAAGGTTAAAACTAAAGATTTGTATAAAGAACCCACATACCCAAAGACACTCTACACTCTTCTTTATATTTATTGATTATAGAAATATTTTTCTTGTATTTTCCTCTTTACCCCTTCCTAAATAAAAATATGAAAAAAATGTAAATAACAACAATTACTTTATTCTTAAAGAGCTTTTTAACGATATGCCTCATGAAGGGTTTTCATAACTTTGACATTTGTACCCTGTACCCCTGTGTACTAAAATTTAAATTTAGAAATCTCATGTAGACAGTAATCTTCCCCATGCTTCGGAGAAGCAGGAATAAAACTGTAGTTTTGTATAAAGGACATTCATACCCATAGACTTTCTTCTTTATATACATTTATAGATAGATATAGATATATTTTTCCTTTTTTCCACCCCCCCCCTTCTAAATGAAAATATGACAAAAAGGACATAACAACAATTACTGTACTCTTAAAAAGCTTTTCAACGATATGTATCATAAAGGCTATTCATTACTTTGACATTTGTACCCCGTACCCCTGGGTACCAACATTTTATTTTCGAACTCTCATGTAGGCAGTGACCTTGATCTTGTTTTGAGAGAAAAGAGTGAAAATATTCATCAAATTGGGATAAAACTAAAGATTTGTATAAGCACCCGCGTATAGATACTCTTCTTTTTTTATATAGTTATATTTTTTCACTTTACCCCCTTCCTAAATGAAAATATGACAAAACTATACATAACAACAATTACTGTGCTCCCAAAGAGCTTTTCAACGATATGCATCATGGAGGGTATTTATTACTTTGACCCCGTATTCATTACTTGTACCCCGTACTCCTGGGTACCAAAAATTAAATTTCGAAAAGTCATGTAGACAGTGCCCTTCCTCTTGCTTTGAAGGTCAAGTGTGCAAATTTTCATCGAGATCGGAATAAAACTGTAGATTTGTATAAAGGACATACCCACCCACCCACATACATACATATCCACGGACTTTCATCTTTATATATATAGATTTAAAAAATATTCATGATGGCGCGGAAGTACGATTTTGAGGTCTCCTGAGTCGAAAGTTGTTGATGAAATATGGCATACATGCTCAGAAAAAGCATACAGCAAGGTGAAATATAAAAATAAATTTTGTTCTTAAACATAGGTACACTTTCATTTAAAGTAAATTTGGATCAAATGCTCAATAAATATTGAATGTAAGCATGAAAACTCGAAGGATCTAATAAATGGAAACACTAGACAAAGTATTTATAAATGAAAAAATGTAGCATGAGTTATATGGGAACAAATTCGGTTGTCTCGGAAACAATAATAGAAGGCCGATAAAACATATTATGGAATGGACCCTTTGACTTAATATCTGGGGCTATGAACATTTTCTAAAAGAATCTAATGAAAGAAAACAATATTTTTAAAAGTGTATATTTAGTTTCAAGGAAGAGTATCTTAAACCTTTTAGCAACACTGGTTCTTTGTACAATTTGATATTTTCTAAATAATTAATTGTTTTTTTTTTATTATGAAAAGAAAAAAAATATGATTAAAATATTGAATGAAGGGAAAATGACTTACTTAAAAAGTTTATAAACTACAACAAAAAAAGAAAAATATTAAGAGCAAGAAAGGGAGGAAAAAAAAATGCTGAAAATTTTACTCGAACCATTTCTTCTTATATAGAATTTCTTAAAATTAGTTTATAACTCCTTTAATTAAGTTTAATAACTTCTCATAACTTCTTAATTATTCAATGAAGATTATTAAACAGATCTTGAGGCATAATTGAGTTGGGTTGAATCTTGAAAAAAGATCTAAAATTTCAACGGTCAATTTAACCAGAAACGGGTGAAAAATCGATACTTAAGGTTGTATATATATATATATTTGCATATAATTATTTTTTTCTTTGAAAAAATTTTGGGATAATATAATTAGAAAAATTAATTGTATTAGTTTTAAAAGCATATCCATTAAGATGTGTCCATAAAATCTCTAGGAATGATAATTTGAGACATTTTATTTTTAATAAACCCTTCTTTTTTAATAGAAGAAGACATTATGTTTTAAGTAACCTAAAACTAAGAGTATTTTTTTAAAATGTTATAATGATAATAGTTAGAAAATGTATCATATATAAATAACAATAAATTATTGTTCAACTTAATTTTTTATAAATTGCAAAATATTCTAATTAAAATTAAAGAAATCTTATTTTTAATTCAGAATGCAGTCTAAGAATAGATTGAAAATGTATTGTATTGAGTTCCGGCTACCTTATCTAAAAAGCTGTATTAAATAGTATGGATAAATACATTCTTGAAAAAGAGTTGTGGAGTATGACCAACTAGACACTCATTGATACCGATATGGACTGAAGGAAGTGGATTGGACTTATTATTATAGTCACGTTTTGAGGAAAAATAATATGATAATCTTTGGAGTTTGGAGGAGAATCCAAAAGATGGAAGGTAGTAGAGAGCCTGCCAATTTAGATGTAAAAGTTGAGTGGACATCATAAAGAGAGAATAAGGAATATTTATGAACACTATTGCATTGAAAGAAATTAAAGTCTAACTGCTAACAAAAAAAAGAGCTTTGAACGGAATGAATGATGAATGTTTCTGTACAAGTAATGATGTATTTTATTAAATAATCGCTGACTGTCTTTTCACACCAGAGAATTAAATTGATTTAGTCATGACAGTGGATTATGCAGTTTATGTAGACACTTTGGTTAAAAACAATAAAGCAGTTAGGATTTAAATTGTTTTTACTTGCCTTAAGAAGGGTAAGTTAGTAATTAAAATCAAGTGCAGTCGATAAATTATATTGTTTTTAACTTTTGAAGCGGAGAGCAACGGGCAACTGCATGCAAATTTAATAGATTATCAGATCACTCCAACTCTGTGGCGTAGCAGCCCACGAGCGATTAATTTAATACCTTATTGTCATTATACTATTTCCGTTTCGTTATAATGGATCTATTTTTCTGTTCAAATGTAATTCCACAAACGTTTTAAAACACTTATTATGGCTGGTCATGGAAGTCAACTTGAACTCTAGTAGAAGATCTAACCCCGGATTGCTGCCAATAAGAAGCTGATTTACTACGGTTTGTTTTCGGATACCAGCTATTAAGCTACAGTCTATAAGATTAGAGTTGGCACAATCAAAAGGCGGGAAAATTTTGGGGGAAACGATTCTAATGGTCCCCCATGTTGAATGCAACTTCAGAAAAAAATGCTCTACTCTACCCCTGTTTCACAAAAAGAATATAACATGGCAACACTGATTTTCCTTTTTATAACCCCAAAACTACCTCCTCGTTTGTTGTTTCCCGCCTTCGATTGTGCCAACTCTAATCTTATAGACTGTAGTTGCATATCAAAATGGCGGCTCGATCAATAGTACTAAGAGTACGTTATCGGATTTAGACATGAACATGGAATGAATATTAGTGGTCAGGAACGAAGAAACATTGTTGACATGATGACCGGACGAAAATGAGTTGATGATGGTCCGCAAAATTTTAGGTCGGGTGACGTGGAGGGACACCGTCCTAAAGAAATATCTTGAATATCTGAATAGATCAATGAAGGATTCGTGCAAAACACATAGAAAGGTAATGGAGGGATGGTAGGGAAGAGCGCGGAGATGAGGAGAGCCACGAGTTAGATGGCTAGAAAATATTCAGAACGACCAGAGGAAGCTTGGAGTACGTTTACCACGAAGAAGAACCCAAAATAGGAAGATTGGAGTGGATTCGTTGCAGAGGCTGGAGAAAAAAAAGTATGACAACAACTAAATACAGACATAGGAACTTATAAGTTGGTTCTTGCTTAACGTTGATGATCTTCTTCAAAATCTAAACCGTCTTTACTTTCGGTTTCTAAGTTTCTAGTCATATCATTTTTTAACTAATTTTTTTGATACTTTTTAAAAATAAAGGTACTTCACACGACAATTTTTTGAAAATCCATCATAACAACACCCTGTATATTAATTAATTGAAGTGCATGCTTCAAGATTTTAGTTTATGACTAAACAGGACTGATGACCAGCAGAGAGGCTCGAAATGTTTTTGTCATTTACACCCCACGTGCAATCATAAAGAAATGTACATATATATATAAAATAAACCATATGTGAGAGACACCAAGGGATGTGCCACGCAAGCGTGACACATAGGAACTGTTCCAACACCAGACAAACGTCACAAAGATGTTGGCTCGGCAAAAACGCCATGTCCTGCATCGTTTCGTCGCTACCGACTCATCAGGGGCCCGACGATGATTTCTGGTGTTGGAACAGTTCCTATGTGTCACGCTTGCGTGGCACATCCCTTGGTGTCTCTCACATATGGTTTAGCCTATTGCAGTGTGCAAACACGGTATTACATTGCTAATATATATAAAATACCCGACCTAATTTCCAACACGAAATTATATTTCCTACTGAGTAGAATAATAATAATTTAAGCGTCATTAGCTATCCGTAAATAAACTTTTTCATTATAGTTCGGTAGTTGAAAGAAACAAACCCTCTTGCTAATGAGTAATGAATAGAGGAATTAAATAAAAGTGTTGACTTTTTTTCCTTCTCTTTCTCTTTTATTTCTCTTGCTCTTTTTTTTATACAATCGTTTGCAAATTGGTCGGAAGAGGGAGGTCTGAGCGGAGTTTTCTGTATTGGTCGGAGCAGAAAGTGTAAAGTTTGTTCATTAGGAATCCAAGTTGATTGCTTCCAACTCTGTACCCCCCTTAAACCTAAAATCTCTTTTACTTAATTTTAGTAAAAACCCGAAACCTCGTTCCCTATTTCCTACCGAGTGAAATTAGGGGGATAAAATAAGAATCTATCCAAAAGAAAGTTTTTGTGTAGAGAACATTTTCTTAAGTTTTAAAATGATTATAGATTATATTACAAGAAAAAGAAAATTCTAAAAATAGTATATTTCTTTCTAAAATAATAAATATAATAAATACTTTCTTTTCTATTTTTAAAACTTTTTTATATTTTAGTTTGTCCTTTGCTTTGTCTATTATCATGCCAGTCGATGAAATTTTTTAGCACTATATATATATATTTAAACATAATAAAGTTAAACTACATATAAACTACTACATGTAAAGTTAAACTAGTTGAATATCTGATGAAAAATGAATGGTAAATAATAGGCTTTCATTAAGACCGTTAATGATTTGTTAAAAAATCACAACCAATATAAGACCTTTGAAACCAAAACCATTACGACTTGAAACATCAAAGGCTCGTCAAAGGAACACCGACGAAGCCATCAATTGCTTGATTAAAATGATCAGGACTGAGGAAACCCATGGAAATTTAGGAACAATTAACGTTCCAGAACACCTGGCAATATATATACGCAGTTCTTTGCTCAAGAAGGTCAGTATGTCTTGTATCAAAAAATTGATTGCGGGACAAACAGCGGAATCCTACAAAATCATGGTTAACAGCAGCATTGTTTTAATTTTTTCAGAAAATTAGAAAATTAAAAATGATCATTAGTTGTAGTGTAGATCCTTAGTTTATTTATTGATCACTTACTATGTTAAATAGTAATAGAAGGGTGTATTCACGATAAAAATAAATCATCCTCAAAATCAATAATTATAAAAATAAAAAAATTAACCTTCAGGTTTAGAATTGTAGATTTCGTTTAGCGCAATTTTTGCATAATGTCAGGTATGCAGTTGTCAAAATTTGAACAGTACAGTGTGTCAACAGGAGGATCAATCCAATAAATCTAACAATTTGAAAATAGAAGTGATTTGATAGAGAACAAATGTGAGAAAAACGTATTAAAATGATGGTAAATAAACAGTAGAGAAAAAAAGCAAACTCTGAGACCTAGAGGCATCATTGTCCAGGATTTTATTTTAAGAGCAAACATAACACATTCGAAGTTTCACAGGGAAGTTTATTGATCGATGTCAAATGAGATTTTTTACGTTGGAGCATACATTCATACCAACATAATGATTATACGCTGAATCAATGGGTATTTTGTAATCCTGTTTTTGCTCAATATCCTGTAAACACAATTAAAATAGTAGTTTTGTGTATGAACAAATCTATAATTATATTACAGGTTTGTTAGTCAATTGTATTTAATTAAGGTTTGTAGGTAACATGTTACGTCGTTTCTGATTAATAAATTATAATTTCTAGGCTTGAAAATGGCCGGTCAGGCCGAAACGTTGAAACGTAATTGAGAGTTTTGACTTAATACCCTGAAAGGATCCAACTTCATACACAAAATTATTAAAAAGGGTACAATCTTGGAATTAATTAAAAAAGTAGTGATTTTTTTTCCTTCAGCATGTCGTGTATAAGTTAGGACGTAGGAAAAAAGGCATATTTTCTATTAATAAAAATTCTCTTATCATGGGTCCGCAAATGCACCGCTTTTAATCCTTGATATTTCAGAAACCGTTGGAGATAAAAAAAAACTCAGCTATTATTCACGTCTTATCGTTAATATAACCTCATTTTTGAGCCTTAATTCAATTTTTTTCATATATGTCAGAGACGGAGGTTTTAGAGGGGGG
>KZ651310.1:71644-100026 GCA_001010745.2 Gerris buenoi | reverse complement strand
GGAAATTTTGTTGGATAACTTCAGATTCGTGTTCAGCACCCCACAAACATAAAGTAAACCACTAACAACAATTACACCAGAACTTTCCACTTCAAACTACCATTTGACTGAGATAAGGTTTAACACAAGGATTAACTTAGTCTCGGACTAAAGTTAGCCCGCGTTTATTTAACCTACGGGTTAACTAGTCCACGACTTTAGTCAAACACTGAATTGATTAAAACAAATAAAAAGTATGTTTTATGATAGATCTTATCGTATCTTACTTAATAGGAACACATTTTATTAACAACATCGATTAATTCATTTATTGAGAATAATAGTTTGACACAAAAATAAATTGTAAACAAAGGTTAAATAAACCCGGGCTAACTTTAGTCCGAGACTAAGCTAATCCTTGAGTTAAACCTTCTCTCTGAAATCCAATATTTAACCCCAGAGTTAGTTAGTCCTCGACTAACGCTAGTCGCGGACTAGTTAAACCCTGCTTTCTGAAACCGACCCTAAAAGTACAAAATAAAAAAGTTCTCGACTTTTTTTAATAACTATGGAATTACATTCACCCAACAATATAACTAATAAAGTTAAAAACTCAAGAGAGGGAGGTAAAAATGATGAAAGATAATCCTAGTGAATGGAGAAAAGTCATAAACAAACCCTCTACTGCTGGTGCTAAAGGAAGAACTTGCTTCTCATCTCATAAACTCTCAATAAAAAGATATCGCGTAAATGTAGCGTGGATGTTTTTATCGAGCACTTATCTGCTTCAAGCCTTCAAGACACCCTATCCCTTCCCTTGCAGAGGAAAAAAATTATTGAGGACCTTACTCAGTTACGTCATAAAGCCTGGGAATTGCTTGTCCTAGAAAGAATGGCTCACCGATTCGAATAGTCTTGGGTCTGAGGGTTTTTCACAAAAGGGTATATCGGCCTTTTGCTGTCGATACAAGATTTTTTTTTTATTACTACCCCCTTCAATCAATAGTGGACAAAAGAATAAAAAGTTATAAATAGTATTATGTATATAAACAAAGAAGTTGTTAAAAAATATCTCTTTTATATTTGTTATAATAAAGTGTGATTTTTTTTTCTTTTTTATTATTCAATTTTATTACATATTGTTTCTTACTTATCATATTTCTTTTTCAGCCTTAAATATAATTATGTTATAAATTATTGAATAAAAAAAGGTCAAAAGAGAATTTATAAAAAGCTATATTAAAGCTAATACTAAATCTAGAATAAATTAAAGGAAATAGAAATAAAATTGGCTTAAGATAAATTATTCATTCATGATCTCATTACCATATTAGTGATGTAATAAACCATTATTATGTATCCTGCTCTCTATAATTTCGATAACTATAGATTGATATTTAATACAAATTATGGATAAAACGACGCGACGTATGATTTCACTGATATTTGAATGGAGTACATTAATTTGGTTATGGATTACTCTGTTAGCGTAATTCCAATTTTCAGGGTTTATTTAAATTTTTTGGGACTAATACAATTTGTGTGAGTGAGAGACACCTAGGGTTGTATCACGCAAGTGTGGCACAAAGAAGCTGTTCCAATATCAGTCATTACGTCGTAAGATCTTGCCTCGCCGTAGTTGACTCTATATTTCCGTTCTACGTTTCGGACTCAAGACAGAAAAAAAAATGTTATATCAGACATTTTTTTACTTCTCATATTGAAGATTAAGTATTGCAATGGCGCGAAAATTCTATGTTTTGATTTGAAGGATTTTCACGTTTGGAGATCCCCAAAAAAATGGTTTCTAAAAAATGTCTGGCGTCTGGCGTTAGTACAGTAGTGTGAAGCCTACTTGGCCAATTTTTATGAAATTTGGCATACTCTTGTTCCGAAAAATCATATCCCAAAGCGAAATCGAGAAATGAAATTAGCTCCAAATTTGTGGGTGCTAACCCACAAAAACTCTGAAGAAACGTGTAAAAAGGTCTCCGACGATTTTAATTAAAAAAGATCTAAAATGCAGTTAAATATGAATATATGGATATAAACCGTTTTCCCGAGAAAAATCTGGTTCCTGAGAAACTAGTTTGAAACGCGGACGTTCGATTCCCCACCGGGAGGAAATTATTTTTATGAAATGTTCAATAATAATTAAATGTACCAACGAAAACTCGAAAACTTATAAATGGAAAATACCAATTTAATCAAATTATGCAAAATGAGAAAGAAAGATTGTCATCTCGAAACGATTTTTTAAGAGAAATCTAGTTGCTTTGTGCTGCTATCTTTTTGAGCTTTAACCAACTTAATAAACGTTTGGAATTAAAAAGCGGCTTTCACTTTCAATTTTTTGTCACCCAATATTACTTTACATTTTCCTTGATATTTATATAAATAATTTATTATGTATACTCAATCAACCCTAATGGTTTTATCATTTCATAAATACTTTACTACTTTACCTTTATAATTCTCCGAACAAAAGTTTCTTCTCCAAGCAACATAGCTAATCGGAAATTAATAACGAGATTAAAAAAATATAAACCAACCGATATACTCACGAAACCGATAAATATACGTCAAAAGCAATTATTTTAAAAGCTATATTCTATCTCAAAGTAATAACAACTTGTTTGGTAAACCGCGTTATTATCTATTTGAGAAACTCAGAATAATGTTTAATATTCTAAAAAGACTGGCTTTTCAAAATATCTCGCAGACACATTTAAAATTTAAATAAATGAGGGAGAGCCGAATCGGAAAAAGGGGAATAAAGTTTGAAACAGAGAATGCTTGTTGTAGTAAGTCGCGTATATTGAGTAAGCATGTCGCCTCGGCTTTACTTTACTCTAACACTCCGGAAAGCACTTGGTTATTGCAGAAGATAAATTGGTCTTACACATCTCTCCAGGCGGGACTAATCTCTGTGATTTACCGCCTTTCTCTGTTAAAGGCAATAGGAAGAGAAATATTCAGACTTTCAAATCGACCGCTAATAATTAATTACAAAACTCCTATATTGATTATGAACGATATACAAACGGACTGAAATTGAGAAGCAGGAGTTAATACTGTTTGTAATAAGTGATAAATAAAATCTCCAATTAGTTTGGAGAAGTTAGTAAGAATTAATCGTGGAAATTCAATTTGGGAATTGCAGGTTATTATAGTTAGGTTTAGGTGAGATATCAAATAGATTTAAACAACTGTGGAAATAGACTAGATAATTGGAAAGTCTACTGAAGGTATCCATGAAATTAACGTACGAATGAGTATTTGCATATTAATAATATAACAACAATACATGCATATTAATCTATAACATATTAACTTATGAATGACTGTGTTGCATATTAGCAGCTAATGATAATATTGATATTGATATCTAAGAGTAGTAGAGGAAGGATATCAAAATATTAGTTTTGGTTCATTAAACTAATATTGGCAAAATAATAAACAGACTGCCAATTAGTGTGGCACATATATTCCTCTCATCCTATTATGTACTTTATTATTATATTTACATTAAAATTATTTTTATATTACTTTACTAGCTGGATACCCGTGCTTCGCTACGCAGTGTTTTAAAATTTGATAAGTTTATAAACTACCAGAAAAGCATTCAAATTATTTTACTATGCGAGAATATCTAGATTCTATCCCTCCTACTGATATCCCCCTCCTCTTTGATAAGATAATTTGCAAATATCCTAAATTTACCCCCTCCTAAATGAAAATATGACAAAACTGTACATAACAGCAATTACTGTACTCTTTAAGAGCATTTCAACGATATACATCATGAAGGGTATTCATTACTTTGACCCTGTTATCATCACTTGTACCCCGTACCCCTGTGTACAAAAATTTAAATTTTGAATATTCATGTAGACAGTGATTTTCCTTGTTTTGAAGGTTAAGTATGCAAATGTTCATCGAGATTTATATATAAATGGCCGCCATCTTAAATCAAAATGCCTGATTGGTAAACTATTTACCAAAAGTTACTAATTTCATAAAAGGAAGCCAACTTCTAAATTTCAAGCTTCAATTGGTTCTGGAGACATCGTCTTGTCGAATTTTGTATATAAATGGCCGCCATCTTAAATCAAGATGACGGATTTTTACAATATTTCTTAGCGAGCACCTAGGAGGTAAGAGAAACACACCTACAAAATTTCATGGTCGTAGGTCCAGTGGTTTCAGAGATATCGTGATGTGTCAGTGAGTAGTATTTGGATTTTATATTATAGGTTGTTTATTGTTTATTTTGCAAACACTTTTAACAGTTTTAGCGATCTTTAACACTTCATAGCGGTGTCGCTGTTGGTTTTACTAAAAAATTGTATTTGAAAAAAATGGTTGTCTCGTTGAATAGATGAAGTTTGATTTTTTTCCGGCCTAAAATTCCAATTTTAAATTTGAAGTTCACGTTTACGTGAGCGTTACGCGTGAACGCTTGTACGGATAACGTTGTCCAACGAACTCGTCCTGAGCATTGGTGAATGCACATGTCTACTAAATTTAATCAAAATCGGTCAAGAATTACTTAAGTTATCGTCGGACGTTTCAAAATTCGCGGACACACAGACCGACAGACAGACAGACACGAGACCAAAAATGTTCTCCGATGTCTGAAACGGATTTCTGTCTTGGAATTTTTAAAATCGGAGACATAAAAGTTTTTCGTTCTTAAAAGTGAACACAATGCTTCCGTTACCTCCGGTAAGCTCAGAAGCAAAAACGACTAATTCTGCTTAACAATAAAATTAAGTTGTAAAATACTAATTAACTTTGTTATAAATAAATAAACATGGGTGTTCAGATTGTTTAAATCTTAATAACCTATGATATTATCTTCAAAGCGTAAAAGCTTGTTTTGGACTTAAAAGACACGGTATGAGAGAGCAAACTATGTTGTGCAAACAATGTTAGAACTGTTAGAACTATGCTATCCAAGATATAGGAGGGAGCATTGTCTTCTATGTTTCACAGGCCTCATACTTACCTGCTAAACCTGACTTAGTTTTGTCGATAACTCCTCCCGCCAGTTCCAAACACTTCTCAGATAGTTTCTCTAATAACTCAAGACTTACTTTCAAGTTGTTTTAGTAAGCCACCTCGAGGGATTATTGCTTCAGTAAGACTTGGCTAGCTTATCAACCCTCCTTTTCATTATTACTAGGTAAGATAGACAAGTTTAAAGTCTTATAAACCCAACGGCAAATTAGTTAGTATTCTAATTAATAGAACAACAGCCTTAGTTATAATTTTAATTTTAATTAAAGGATTTGAGTTGAGGACAACGATGAATAACTAGTTGCATCGAGCGTTCTAGACTTAGAGAACAAAACCTCTTCAACCAACCTATTAACTTAAACCCACAATAAGTACCGGTGTGGAAGTCCCACACATGACTTCCATGAAATGTTGTGGTGTCTATACGTGAGCAAGAGATAACTCAGTATAAACTACATCGTACAAACAGCAAATATCGATTATAGTTTTGCAACAATAATAATAACTAATGATACACAATAAAAATATATATTTAACATAATAATAAAATGTTACCCTAATAAATGTCGGTAGTATGTAAAAAGATTAGAGGATATGTGTCCGTTCCGATGTTTAGAGCTAAACTGAAGTGAAAGAAAGGAGGTTTGTTTACATCTAGAGTTCAAGGAGAGTTTATGCGAAAACAAAATAAATTGATTAATTTTTATCCTTTATAACAAAAAACCTTTATTATTCAATGTTTGTTTATATTTTCTTTATACTTGTTATTAACTATAGAATGTGAGAATATAATAATAAAAGAATTTAAAATCAGCTGATAGAAATGATTGTTTACAAAGTAAATAACACGGTATTTTTTTACTTTTCGATTCTTCTTTATAAGTACTACAAATAATTACAATAATAAATACTTTTTTGAAACGGCATTAATGTGCGGTTTCAGCACTCCAATCAAAAATTAAATCGGTCAATTATTGCACATGATATAAGAGCTCAAAGTCAAAAATTTAACAAAAATAAAAAACATGTCTCTATTTAAGGTAGAAGGGATGGTCCTACGACAAAAAGTCATAGGACCAAAGTTGTAGATTTTTTAAAATCAGTTACCTCTGGTGCTATCCGCTTTTCGATACGACTTACAGTTTACCCGCAATTTGGTTCCGAAAATACCCTTAAAAAAACACTAAAATGCTAATATCTCCCAAACCGCTTGTCCGATTGTACTCAAAAAGTATAGGTACAATCTACTATATAGGACACATATATACCCCAAAGGAAATTGAAATCAAATAAAGCCTACTGAAGTTATCGTCGACAGACCGATTTCGTGCTTAAGCGACTGTAGCTCCGAAACCTCCTAAGCTACAATGATGTAATTTGCGCCATCAGTTTTGCCGTCACGAGTTCCAAAAAATGCCGCAAACCGCATCTCAATACGATGTCTTGAAGCGATGCTATAGAGGTTTAAAGTTCCGAACGAACGTACGAACGAACGAACGTACGTACATACATACGTACGCACAGACATACATGTATATGAAACGGATTTCTATGACACCCCCGGGTTCTTAAGACCTGTCCTTCACAGAGATCTCGGAATCACGTTTTGGAGGGTATCACCATACTTCCATTTTCATGGAAGTAAAAAGAAATATAATTTAGCAATTGCTCATTATGACCTTGAAAAAGCTTTAAAAAATTTTTTAAAAAATTATCTAAGAAACAAGAGTTGACCCAGGAAACCCGACTTATTTGGTTATTATCATAGTCCAGGAGATAGCGAGTATCAAAGTGACTGACTAACATCAAGATAGAATTTGTTGTATGTATCAGTTAATCTTTAGGTGCTTTTTAAGCATTCGTGTCGGCTAAGTTGATTTGTTGGACATAGATTGGCAATAGGCTGTTAAAAAATGACGGTGAACAGCGGCCATGTCATAGCGGTATCGGTGTTGGTTGTTTGTCTTATTGAATAGATGAAGTTAGAACTTTTTCCCGTCCTGATTCCAATTTTAAATTTGAAGTTTACGTTTATGCGAGCGTTGCGCGCGAACGCTTGGCGCATAACGTTGTTCAACAGAACAACGAAGAATGTCCTGAGAATTGGTAGAATGATCATGTGTAGAAAATTTCTGCTAAATTGATAACTTTTAGGTATCGCCATCGATCGATTTCGTGAGTCGGTTTTGTGACGGTAAGTTTTTCTACGGTCGTTTTTTTCGGATTTAATCCCGGGCTCCATGACATAATGAACGTTTTTCCCAAAATTTGATTTGCCCGTAGTTCACATTAGAGATGTTAAGATTTTTTTTCTCGGAAACTTTTATTTTTCAGTGAGTTTATTAGTCAGCTTATAGGTAAAAGAAATATTTAGAGACTTTTTTAACTTTTTATCTAGAGTGTATTTTATTTTATTACTTTGGTTTTTCAAGAAGGCCACCAACATCTTTACTTTAAAGTCTTACAAGGAAAAATACTGTTGGAAAAAAAAAAAAAAAAAAACATTTGTAAGTCGCTTTGAAGTATTAATTGGGCATCTTATAAGAATGTTTAGCAAGAATTTAAACAACCTTTTTAAAACTTAGTTTGAGGTGAGAGACCTAGATTCTTCACTCAAAGAAAACTTCTTCTTTTACTTCCTAAAGCAATATACATGTTTTGACAAATTGTGTTACATGTAAAGAGCGACTTAAAGAAAAGGAATTACGCTAAAGCTTTTTGAAGATGACGAAGAATAAATAAAGTAATTATACTATATCGTTGTCTGCATGCATAGCATCAAAGGGGAATCGTTTCACCCTGCGGGTATGTCACTGAAATCAAGTAAATCGGCTTTCTTCTGGAGTCGGCGTTGACGTAAACCACGGACCCATGCTCAGTGTGTTACACATTAAGAAAAGTGGTTGGGTAAACAGATATGTTAACCTCCATGTAGTATGTAGAATATATAAACCTCTATGTAAGCTTAAAAATAAAACCTCCTAACTACAAACAAATTATAGTGAAGAAGATACATTATGTAGTAATTTTATGTGTAATACATTTTGCTTTAACTGTAAAAAGGATTAACTCAAGGCTTAGTCTATGTTCCTGAGATATATTATGTAAACGCTTGCAGCAAACGGAATATTCATATATTTCTGAATATGATATTCAAAGGCTGGATTATAGGGACTTTTACTATTGCTTCTAAAAAACAGTCAAATTTTGTTTTCCACCGAAAAACTTTTATAATTAAATTTTAATAAAAACTTCAAAGAATTATACAGCTAAAAACATTAAATGAATTTGTTTAAAATGTTGTCTTTTTATCCATGTACTCGTAAAAAAACACATTACTTCTCATGTTTCTAAAACGGAATTTTCTTTATAATAATATATTACATAGAGTAGAAGGTATTGAATTTCCCGGTTGCCTTCAACATCTCAGGGTAGGTTGTCCGGTGCAGTTTCCATTTGTTATTGCGTCAAACGCTTTGGACCAACAAGATTAATGGAGAAAGTTGGTCTGGAGGCCTCTGTCAGTGGCAATAAGGCTCAAGGCTTGGCCAGGGCCCCTTGTACTAAAGATAGTGGTTCAGTTTCTAACATAGACCAACTTAGGAGAAAAGTAAATTCAGAGAAGATAATACTTCTAAACACTTATTTAATAAAGTAAAAGTAGTCGACAATTTTTTTATATTTATATTTAATACCTCATTAATACCACCTAAATTTTGAGCTTTAATAGAGACAGATACCTTAATAATGTGATATAATTATATTAAAATAGAATACCCACGCTTTGCTGCAAAATTTGTAATTTTTAATATAATTATCGTAATTTATTTCAAAAATATAACTTTGAGAGGCCTTCATCGATCACCTCCTTTCGAATTAAATTTGAAAAATCCCTTCTCAGTGTATTAAAAAACCTTCCTAAGTTTAAAAATTTAAAGAGAGAGGGGTTTGGCTGGGATTAATAATCCTCATTTTTCTGCTCCCTCTCTATTTTAATCCCTTATGGATTTAAAAAAAAAAATACCCTTTGTGACTACTTATGTGCTAAAAATAAGCTTTTCAACATTTTACAAGTCCTTAGGAGTAGAGGTTTAATGATGGTTCAATCATACCTTTTATTCTCCTTCCATCTATTTCATCCTCCTATAGATCGAATTTTAATAATATTTTTAACAATAAGTATTACTAAAAATATTACCTTCTTTGATATCATGTGAATAGGCTGAACCTGATTGCAAAATTTTTGTCACCTCCATTGTCCAATTTCACCCCATTAAGGAACGAACTTCAAAAAAATTTTTTAAATAAGTATTAACGTTTTAAAGAGAAGCCATCCCAAAATTAAAATATTCTATGAGTAGGAGTTTAGACTGGTTTTCATCATCCTCTCTTTTAAAGCTTGTATTTTCAAATTAGAATTTATGATTATATTCTTAGACCTTTGATATAACATTAACATTATTATTACTACATTACTATTACCAAACAATTTGATCTGGTTACGAATCATAAGCTATGGGAGGCATTAAAATTTTTTCATCTATTTTTAATTTTCATTTTAGTAGTAAGAGTCCATAATTGTTTTCTTGTTACTGAATAAACTCCCCATAAGTCCAAGAGATAGCGGGAAAAAAGAAATTATGTGACCAACATCAAGCTAGAGTTTTATGTAAAAGTTGATCTTTTAGTATCTTTTAAGAATAAAATGGTCAGCAAGATAGCTTGTCAATGGGCAAATGACAATTATCAAACCAGTGAAGAGCGGCCATATCCTGCCCATTTTGGTGAATCAAAGTGGTAAACTAGCAAGAGACAAACTAACATCGACTTTTCATTTTCGGTATACTAACTAATTTTGAACTCATCTCATCATGAAAATCACATTGTCCTCCATAATTGGCAAGACATGACCGCTCTCCACCGGTTTGTTATTTTTGATTGTCTATTGACAAGCTATGTCGCGCGGGCGAGCTTATCCAACCACTTATTCTTTAATGGCACCAAAACATTAACTTGCACACAATAATGAAAAACTATGGATGGATCCGTACGAACCTAAAGATGATAAAGCAGCACTATATAAGCAGAACTGGAGTAATGAAACGAAAAAATAATTTTTTTAATAATTTATTTTTACTTAGCGACAGAAAATTGGACATAATAATCATGTTTCTTCAATCGAAAAATCTTTTAAAATTAATATACATTTATATAACATGATCAAAGACTTATTTTTTTCATTAATATCCTCATAAATAACAATATAGATTGACCTAATTCAAAATACATAGTCAACCTTCCTGCCACTTTTATGTTTTGAGCCATATTTTCACTAAATTGCAAAGATATTAAATTCCACTTTACTTTATACCTCATTATTTTAGTTGGGGTAGATAACACGAGATGCTTTGAAGTAGAATAACATGTTTTTTAACATCCTTCATCATTCTATATCATCACTAATTTATAAGACCAACTACATCCCCTCTAGAATATATTACAACATTCCTTTATGGATTAGTCTTATATATTTGTATTTTTAATGCTCTACTGTTTCATTAAGTTATTAAAGTAAGTCTCTCAGTATTAATGATATTATTAAATTTCAGGCTTAAATAAAATTAAAGTACCATTAATTAATATTTATTTCTTAATATTTCAGTTTTAAAGTTATTTTATTCCACCAACATCTAAATTATTCAATTCTAAGGTTGTACTGGATTATATACAGACAAATTTTTATCTTTTTTTTTTTTTAACTTAAATAATTAACACTACTTAAAGCTGGAGCATTNTTTATCTTAGGTGGTATTATTTTTCTAAAACTCCATAGTTATTCTATGATTATCATCAATATTTGTTAATAAAGCTTCAAAATATTATATAACACATTTATAATATAATCAAGATAAATTAACTGCATCCAACAGTCTCTATAATAAGATTGTTGATACATAAAATAATCTGCACTCTTACACGTATAATTAAATAAACAGGTCAAGTGTGTGCTAGCAGCGAGGTTCCGTAGGCCATACTGTTTACTATATAGTTTAGGTAATACCCTATTGATGGTGTTTTTTAAAATACTAAAAAGATTACTTTGAACTATCCTGTGGTTCTGATATTCTCAAAACCCATGAACAAACTACTGAAAATAATAACATAACATAATTATAAAAAAAACCGTATTTTGTCAATAAAAAATAAAACTTTTTTTTCCGAAATTTCCAAAAAGTGGTAACTTTACTTTTGGTCGAAGAATGTTCAGGAATTTTGTCAGATTTTTTGCATTTCACATAAGCGAGATTGAGGGGGGGGGGCACGTTTCACACTCACTTCAAACGTGTCTACGCTCGCCCTATCAAAGTTATAACCAAAGAATTAGATATTTTTGTAATCAGCTCGATGTACCCTTTAATATGATACCCCTCACGATGTCGGAAAAAAAAATTAACCCTTAAGTTTTTTTACCCTAAATATTATGAAAAATGTTTTTTTTATGTCGCTATATTTTTGACATGTGTGGGTAGGTACAAGACATATTTACTGCATATAACCAATTCATGTATCTTATATGAAAAATGGGTGGTAAGAATGATTAATAACCCAGATGACACCGTATTAACCATGTGAGGCAGGAAAAAAAACTAACAAGAATAATTTGTATTTAATCTATCAGAAGAAGTACGAAGAAAAAAGAAAAAAACTCGAAGAATTTAAAAAACTAATCTGGGTTTACTACTGTTATTACTACTAGTTGTACGCCAATTTAAAATATTCAGATTAGCGATGTTATGAAAGATTGCAATCTAAAAGAAGAAGAAAGGAAAAACAAGGATTTAAATAGACGATATAGCTTATCTAGTCATAAAATCGAACATAAGGAGCCGACATGATAGTTCTTTTAATAGCAATACAATTATTCTCATTTTCATCTCATGAAATGAAGACTTTCTTGATTTTACAGGGCATCATCAATTATCAGTGAATGCCTGTAATTCTAAAATTCCATCCTCGGCTGTCTTCCCGGTCTCTATCATGCAAGTTCCGCTCCCACTTTAATCTTGACAACGATGCCGCTTTCTTTGTAGGGCGCTCTGGGATGGCATTATTCCTCCTACCCAGAAGTGATCACTCTAGCACTTTTCGCAGCAAACGCTTCTCTCCCATCGCTCTTCGAGCCTTCCTATCGCCGTCTGTTCCACATGCAACTGCCATTAAATCCCCACTTCTTTATTCCTCTGTTATAAGGATCAAAATCAAAATCGGCTACTCGGCATTTAAGATTTAAGAACTGGTTTATATTCTAAATGTATTTGTCTGCAGAAGCAAGCAAATTAATTTCAGAAATCATGTTATAAGTTTGTGAGATGACTTCGAAAACACCTTTTTAGATGATAATTATATTTATTTAGGATAAATATATTTGAAATTATCAGATTTATTTAATTATTATGGTCATTATCCTGAACTCTTATAGTAGAATGCATAAACTTGTGTTTTTTACTCTATGTTTTCATTATTTGTCAGATGTTCTAGCGGTCATTCGATACTTAAATTTTATGTAACACAAAGAGCCAAATTTATCGGTGTTTCAAAAATATTAACAATTTTGTTTGTTTGAATTTAAGTAAAAAAGCGCAAAATTTTATCACAGCTATATTGAGATAATTCTTGAACATTAATTCTAATATAGAGAAGTGTTAAATAAATCGGTGTAAATCCTATAAAACTTGGTTGAATTAAAGTTCAATACATTTGTGTTTATCTAGAGTTACATTGTGCGAATTCATACTAAGGGTGTGATATAAATCAAGCCCAATAATGCCCTAAGCCTAAACAACTTCTTTGTTTCCTTGAAAGCCTACATTACAACTTATAACTTGGATAATAAATGGATACTTTACAATCGGTTCATTGATTTTTAGATTGTAACTACTTTGTGTATAATGTAGGGTGTTTTAGATAGGGATTAATGTAGGCTTGAAACAAGGTTTAAATATCTATAATATTTTAAAGTGAGTTCTAATCCTTTCTGACCAGTTTCAAGTGAACTTGGTGCGTAGGCTTCCGCAGGTAGACTCGTAACAGTTTGGTTTTCTGGTGAAATCTGCGTCACTAATGGAAGCATCTTTAGAGGTGTGGTGCATCGTGACGTTTACTTGAAGCAACAACCAAACATACCTAGTATCTAAGACGTATATAGTATTGTTGCTTCAAGCAAACATCATGATGTACAACACCCCTAAAGATGCTTCCAGTAGTGGAAGCGAAACGTCAGACTTCAACCCATTAGTTACGCGGATTAACATAAAATCTTAAACACTATACTCTAGGTTTCTTCCAACAAGCAACTCGAGACCGGTTCTAGACTACTTCATTTTCAGGATTAGTCATATGCGCATGCGTTCAAGTAGACTGATTTAGAATTGATTAGGAAAAAAGTCTGGTGGAACAATTTAAGAATTGTTTTAGAACTGTAACCTTTTAGTTACCTCCCTCAAATTTTATATTCTCCACTTATTTCCGTACAGACTTATGGATTACAAATGTGAATTATTCTATTCTTTAATTCAAGAGTATTCTCACTGAATTTTTTAAGAATGCACGCTTGTACAAATAGTTTTAAAAGTTAAAAAACATTTTCTCTTATGAATAGCTATATTTCACCTACTACCTACCATATATGGAACAAACCTATTATATACAGGGTGGGGCCATGAAACTCCCATTTTAGCTCTTGTTTTACTTCTTTATTCCTCTGTTATAAGGATCAAAATCAAAATCGGCTACTCGGCATTTAAGATTTAAGAACTGGTTTATATTCTAAATGTATTCATGAAAGAGTATAGCTTTAAAGAAATCTACAATGTGTATACTTGAACTCTTTGTGTACTATAATCTACAATAGACGTTTTTTACTCCCTTTTTCTACTCTACTTTTGAGATTACTTTTACCAAAGAGATGAAAAAAAATTCAGATCCAAGCACGAATCTCCTTCAAACCAAGGATATAAAAGCGAAAGAAAAAAAAAGAGAACAGGAATTGAAAAAGGATATAACCTCCATGACAAGAATAATAAAATCAATACAAAAAAATCGAAGAGGAAAAAAAAGAGTAGCTGAATACCAAAAAAAAAGAAGGGAGGTATAGAATATGTAAAGCGTCCTTTGCATTCATGTATACATCTCAATTCGAAATTTGGGCTCCAACTTTGTGGGGTTCCCCCAAGTTTCAAACCTTGTACTCATGTTATTCATCCTGTTTATTTAAATGGGAAAGAAAAATCTCACAAGAAAAAAAAAANCTAGCACTTTTCCCAGCAAACGCTTCTCTCCCATCGCTCTTCGAGCCTTCCTATCGCCGTCTGTTCCACATGCAACTGCCATTAAATCCCCACACATTCTTCACCCTTTTAAATCTGAATATTTTTGTGCACACCTTCTCAGCCCAGCCACATCCTTAGAACCAATTCGGTCCTTCTATCATGATCCAAACTTCTACTCCGAAGGTTAAACCACTCTCAGCAGTCGTGGTCAGAATTTTTTTTTTTTTTTGACCCGATGCATGGGTTTGGGTAATGACCCAGGTATTTAAAGGACACAACTGTTTAAATTACACCTTGGGGAAGGGTATTTTTATCATCATACTATTCAAGTGGGTAGGGTCCTCGGGACCTAGGAGTGTATGGTAGGTACAATTTAGTAGCATCGGACGTGATCACTAAGGTTTGTTTCCTTCAATGTAATTCTTATTGAGAGTAGGAAATTTGAATCTCACTTTTGAAATAGTTCGATATTTCATTGGTTCATCTTCAAGCTGATCTGAAAACTACTGTTATATCCTGTTCTTGATAAAAAAAAAAAAAAAAAAGTTATAGTTTATCTTAGGTGGTATTATTTTTCTAAAACTCCATAGTTATTCTATGATTATCATCAATATTTGTTAATAAAGCTTCAAAATATTATATAACACATTTATAATATAATCAAGATAAATTAACTGCATCCAACAGTCTCTATAATAAGATTGTTGATACATAAAATAATCTGCACTCTTACACGTATAATTAAATAAACAGGTCAAGTGTGTGCTAGCAGCGAGGTTCCGTAGGCCATACTGTTTACTGTATAGTTTAGGTAATACCCTATTGATGGTGTTTTTTAAAATACTAAAAAGATTACTTTGAACTATCCTGTGGTTCTGATATTCTCAAAACACATGAACAAACTACTGAAAATAATAACATAACATAATTATAAAAAAAACCGTATTTTGTCAATAAAAAATAAAACTTTTTGTATGAAAGTAGTAAAAGTAGAGTAGATGTAAGTATTAAGAGATGAATTATTTATGGGCTATACTTAGTTATGTTGGCATCGTATAACATCCAAGAATTTTTTTTTTTTTCAGATCCCCGTTTCTCTCTTTCCAAAATGTTTAAAGCAGTCTTACATGTAGAGTTTTAACATGTTTAAGTCTAACATAACGTTCATTAGTTGGGGTTTTATTTTACCATAGATAATAGCCTGGTTAGCATATTTATTTTCTTCCTTACGTTTTATTAGATTTTTAAGATCATTTTTAAAACATAAGATAAGAGAATATCAAAGGTAGTTTTATGAGTCTGTTAACATTAAAAATTCATTGATGTTCAGGTCTCAAGGAGAATAAAAACCCCACTTTTGCGATATTTCAAACCTCCCTTTGGTTCATCTTTAAGCTGTAAAACTATACAATGCCTATTTATTGTTAAATATTTACTGTAAATTTGTTACATTTGGCAACATAATATTTTAAAAATGCAATCATTATTTTGATTATATACCTGGCTTAAAGATTATTAAATCATCTTGTAATAACTATATGCCAAGTTTAATTCAACCTCGATGATTATCATCATTGACCAAAAATAATTCAATTNGAAGTAACAAATAACTGGTTGCGAATGTCAATTATAAGGTTTATGCAGCTGATAAAGCAATCATATAAATAGTCGTATAAGCCCTTTGGCAGCCCTAGGCCTTTCACGGGCTGTTGAGCCACAAAGTCGGTTAGCTTTAAGTGATTTCAATACATCTCTTTTTATCTTTCTTTACTTATTTATTACTTAAAACAATTGTAAATTGTAACTGGAATATAATTTAATTGTAAAATAAAAAAACGCGTCTAAGCTTTTTGTTTTGATATTCTTGAACTGTTGGTATTGAAAAATAGATTAAATCTATTATTCCAACTTCAACCTACATATTACATATCAAATAGTAAGATTTATATAGTGTTATAGGTATCTATTATAGAGAAAAAAAAAGCTAAATAAGTAGCTAGTATTGAGAATTAACGTTTACCACTTGAGCCGTGACTCCATTACTAAGATATAGATTTTTTATTGCTCTTATATTTCTATCAAGGCTCTCCAGTTTATTAACTAAGATTCCCATTGCCTCCAGGGAGTAAGACCATTGCCTTGATAAATATCAGGGCTTTAGTTCAATGTGCGATATCACTCTTCGGATTATATGCGCTTTTGTGTGAGCACAATAATAATCCCCTTTTTCTCTCTTTTTTTTTTTTTTTTTACTTTTTAGAACAGTAAAATTACTCTGCTGTGCAAAGTCGGGAGAGGAAAAGTCCGAAACGATTTAATTAAACTGCAATTCCAAAAGGCTTTGGTAAGGATAAGGAGGTTTTGTGAGGGATAGAAGGTTCTTTTAAAACATCGCGGTTATAACCCTCCTCCCTTCTGTATGGGAGAGATCTCTAAAAAGGAAGAGAGAGAGAGAGAAATTCTTCGGACGGAGTTTAAAACAATCTGCGTGGAAAGACTCGGTGAAGCCCGGAGGAAGGATTGAATCTGGGCAATTGAGCACCGAAAGCTCTTTTCCCTCCCCCCGTCTCCTCTTCTCTTATTCTTCTGGTATATAAGAGGGGGTAGCTCGATTTGGAAAATCCACAGCGAATAAACGGTTTAAAAGGGGTTGAAGGAACGCTTCGTAGATACCAACATGTTACAAGAGACGAAACAGTTTAACAGCCGACTCAAAACCTTAATATATTATACTGAGATGTAGGTTCAGACACTATGTGAGGTTTTGTTGTACATCAGAGCATCTCATCTCTCGTCTCACTGTTGAGGAAAACAACGACGACTATAAGGATGCGAAGTAGATTTCCGAGTTCCGTGTTAAAATGCCCGAGAACTACGCTTGGAATTCGGTAAGGCCTATTTCAAGGTTTTCAACTCCCGCGGTTCCTAAACTTGAGTTTTCCGTCGTTTCTTGCGAGGAATTCCGAAGTAAGGCGATTTATATCCTTCTTTTTGTTTCTCGTGAGGAACATTTCTAAATTCTTGACTAAACTGAAGTCGTTCAACATGTAACACACGCCGAATTCCTTCGATATAACCAACATGAGATCCACCACAATAACTCCATCCGAATTCTTCTTCTCCTCTAGTTTCGTTCAGGGATTAAACTTACAAATAAAAGTCCAAGCAATAATTTTTTTAATTTTTTTACATCTAAATATAAATACTATAAACCAAGTAAATTTAAAAAAAATAGTTTGTTAAATGTCTTAATTTAATAATTCTTTAATAAGCACAGATTTGCATCAAAGGTCCATTTAAATTCCATTCATTTAACACTATTATGACAGTTCTTTTTAACCGGTATTACGAACTTAAAAAACAGACAGAAATTAATGAGATTCACATTCACAAATAAAAATATAAATCCAAGAAACATTTAGGTATTGGCCTAAATATAGTAGTTTACATTCATTATATCTATGTGAAATTGGAAAAATATTGGTTTTTTCAGACGAAATAAGTGCGAAGGAAACTTTTTCCCAAAAATATTAAAGTGTGTTTTGTTCAAAATATATATTTTTTTAACTAGTTTTATATATACATATATATTTAAATTCGACTAGTTTCAATGTCACAAGTCGATAGTGAAGAGGAAAGAGGTAGAAAAATGTGAAGCACTTGTTAAACTTATAAAGTTGGCGTAGTATCAAGTCTTGCGGGAGGCCAGAAGGGGGCTATCGTTAACCTTAATTAGTTTAATTTTTAATTAGCATCAGGAAGCGGTGTATCTGGTTAACTCAAGTTTTGAGCTGGGCTCTTTTAAATACATCGGAGAAAACCTAATTCTTAAGTTAATTAAAACTTGTAACTTTGTATTCAGAGAATGATACGCTTTAATTAATTCGGCATACGTAATTTTATTTACTAATACTCGATGTACGTAGTTCTAGTCCTTGTAATAGAATTAGAAAAAAAATAATTCACTTCGGCTCCCTTCGGAAGTTTTATATTTTTAGAAACATTTGACTAAAACTAAGGAAAATTCCGGCACGATTTTACTCTAACCTTAAAAATAATTATTCAAGATCTAAAGTCATTACTGAGCAAAACAAGAATAATTTGCATTTAATTACAAAAAAAGTAAACCAAGCGGAAATTCTATCTCTTAAAGAGACATTTCAGAGTAGATCTATTGATGGTAAAATTGTTTTCATCTACTTAGAATAGAAGTAATTCTTGATTCAAAAGTAAATTAAAGTTCTAGGGGTTGGAATAATAATTGTTCATACAATAAAGCACAATAGGTATATAGTGGTTAAAGTAAATACAAGAAATAAACCCTGAGATATAGTTAGAGTTCGACAAATAATAAAGCTAGGCTGCGACTTAAAGATTGCTGTCGCTATGGTGTGGTGAGCGCGACTAATAAATAGAATGCTTTAATTTAGTTTTACAATGGATTTCAACCTTTTTTTTCTCCTTCTCCGAGATTTCTTTCATGTTTTGGATGACGCTGAGGCTAATTTCTTCCTAAAGTCATTTTTTAAAAATCACGATTACTATACTCCTTCAATTCCTTATTATATTATATTGCTGCCTTTCTTTCAATTTCAATAATTAGTTCATTTGCAACAATCACACTATTTATGACACCTTCTTCAGAAGACTCATCCCTTGGATTGTCCGACAATCTTTTAAAGAAGAAATGTATACACACGACAGAATAGACTGGTGAAATCACTCTGGCAGAGTCTGAAGTCCGACAACACAGTCGCTAGGGCATAGTTCATGCCTGTTTGTGAGACACATTCCAATAAAGCAACAATAGAGTCGCCTCAAATATAGGTTTTGTTGCGATTTTTTGGTCGCATTCCTGCGTGCATTCCTACTTTTAAATAATTCCTTCTATTTCTGTGACTAAACAATCGCGCGATTATAAATCACAAGTGCGCATCTAGCCTTAAACAACTTTCCTCAAATTTATTTGCTTATGCATTTTAGCTATCGACAATATGCTGACGATTAGTATATATCAAAGTATTTGCGTATGCATTTTAGTCATCGACAATGTGCTGATGATTAGTATATTTCAAAGTATTTACGTATCCATTTTAGCTATCGACAATGTGCAGATGATTAGTATATATTTCAAAGTATTTACGCATACATTTTAGTTATCGACAATGTGCTGCGATGATTAGTATATTTCAGAGTATTTACTTACTGCAGATGACTCTATTTCTCCGTTATTTATGCTGAAGCTTAATGAGCATAAACTTAAAGCTATACTTTCGTAATCGTTAATATAGCTTTTCGCTCAGTTTTATAAATTAGATAGATTTTATTGGAGTGTCTCTTTAAGCCGAGACGGATGAAGTCTAGGTGATATGTGTTTGGAATTGTTTTAGTTCATTAAAGGCTTAAGACTTTTTGCCCACTCCCAGGGTTGAAGGCGAGGTCAAGTAGGTAGGAAGGCTATAGTGAAGAGAGTCTGGGCTCACTTCAAATAGACGTTGTACTTGAGAAGGTGAGGGTGAGATGCTACTTGAAACAAGGTGGCTGCAACTCCAGGCAAAGCCTTACCTCTTCACTGGCAAACCCACTCCAGTTCACCTCACCGTCTACTCAACCCTTAACCTATTGATGAAACGACGAATGTTTGCAAACATCGTCGCGAGGGGCTTTGAGAGGAAAGCTTAATATCAGAGGTATAGACGATACGTGAGACAAAGCACAAGTATCAAGTTAGTTAATAAGAACACAGGTATCAAATGACACGTGGTACTAATAGCAAATAACATGGCATAAGTGGAAACGGAGGCAGCGTGCAATTAAGCTAATAACCGAGATAGACTACCCTCGTAAAAACAAATTAATAGCACACGTGAAGTATCAAGTATTATATCAAAATATCTTCTGAAAATAGACTCTACAAACTTTAGATAACATTAATAAATCTTTACTTATTTTAGTAATATTATCCTGGCATTTAGTAATATTATACTACCACATTATGCTATTAATTAAAATCATTTGTTGGCTATCCTCTAATAAAATAGGTAGAAAATGAA
Source organism: Gerris buenoi (assembly GCA_001010745.2). NCBI lineage: Eukaryota > Metazoa > Arthropoda > Insecta > Hemiptera > Gerridae > Gerris > Gerris buenoi. Next base: position 79,643 of record KZ651310.1, on the reverse strand, counting down.
GAAACAAAATATATGTTTCTTGTCCTTAGTATATTTCCACCATTAGTGATTTCTGAGCCATTCTATTAACCATATTTTTGCATGTTCACGTGATGCTAGCTACAGGTTCACAGGTTCAGGTAAAATCAAGCACTTTTCGATTTATCTCATAATTTCTCTCTCTCTCTCTCTCTCTCTCTCTCACTCTCTCTCTCTCTCTCTCTCTCGGAACAAACAACATAAGAATTGGGAAAATAACACCGCGGAAACTTACTGTATTACACAGGTAATTTATATTTATCCTTATGATGGTCAGAGGTCAGCTGATCATTCTTGCTAGAGAGTTATTACTGCTTTAGTTGATATAATGTGAAGTTGATTTTTAACAGCTGTTAGAACTGCGTAACTACTGCTGAGTTGGATTCCGAACTCACGTGTTTAGGATGTAAAGGGGAGTAGTAATCATTAACTTAAATATTTAACTTTAATATCATTATATACAAATACCTTTAATTTGATATATGTACTTCATATGACTTAAAAACTTGTTGTGTTTCTTGTCTTTTGTAGAAGATATTTTGAAATGAATGCCAAAAAGAATACATACTCTTTCTCTCTCTACTCATCAAGAGTTTTAAAATAATATGCAATATACCATGTAAGCGTAAACGCCCTCATTTCGGCCATATTTGTTTTCAAAATGAAAATTTGGTAAGAACAGTTACCAAATTTTCACAAAGAGTATTTGTTGTAACAACAAATACTCTTTTCCTATACTCTTAAAGACCTTTAAAACTATGCTCATATTGTTATGCTGACTAAAAACTTTTTTTAGTTGTCCACCATATTGGCGTCTATCTTGAAAATATTTAAGTGGGAAAATTCCAACAACTATCACAGTTATCACAAATGCCACCATTGAGCGAAATTTTGTTCAAATCGGTTTACTTTTACCTAAGTTATCGTGAGAAAAATACACAATCACACATAAAATGAAACTTTTCAAAGCCCAAGTCTTTCACATGAAGAACTAAATCATTAAGCTCGTTCATTTTTTTAGTACATTTTTTGCTATCTATGTTCTAAATTAATTTTTTTTGTTTTCATTACCTTTAATTGAACTTAAATCGATCTTCTACAATATAATCGAATACCTAAATAATAATTATTGAAGTACAATAAAAACTTTCAAATAGCAGTAAGCAAATAATTTTTTAATCGTTTACTAGATAGCTCAAATTAATTAAATAAATTATAGTATCAAATTACCTTAAAATAAGCTATCTTATTATAACCAGATGATTTTACATATTACATTTATATTCAACAAATATTTTACATCACAACAAATATTTCAAAGAATTTAGAATCAGAACAAAACATGAATAGATGACAAAATGGAGCAGAACGTTAACAAGAAGAGCAAAATAAAGGGGAAAACTCAAAAGTGATAAGAAAAGATATGCATTATTAAAACATGAATGGAAGCAATTAAACCCAAAAACGGAGAATATATGTGACGTCATATCGTTAAGGTAGATTTCAAATTCATTTCTTCTTGAAATGTCTTTCTTCTTGATCAATAATTTAATAATACGTAAACAACTGCAGTGTCAATTCACTTGCAGATATTATTAATATTTTAATATTCGCCGAAATGTAACAATGGAATTGTTGCCAAAATAAATAAAATACAATACTTTTCCTATATACCTTCGGAGTAGGTGAGTAAAAGTAAAAAACATTACATTTTGTTTGATAATTTCACTGATAATAAGTCGCAGTACCATCCAATATAATAACAAATACAAAATTATAAACAACGAGCTTTCTTATATAATTCGCCTTCTTGGTTAAATAAATTAAAATATCCACCCTAGCCACCCCTCCACCCCTCTCCTAGGTGTGGCTAATCATATAATTTTGTCCATAATTAAAGCAAACACCTTATTTTTTATTTACATTAATGTCGAAACAGGGACACTTAACTATTTGTTAAATTTTTGGGGCCTTCCGCGTAAATTTGTTTATATTTTTCTAATACGTTTTTATTAGCTTGCTTTCTTGATTGTTTGTTTGTTTGTCCAGTACAAATCTTGCAATCGATTTTTAACTAACTTCCCGAGTAGCTAGACATTTGAAACTTTTAGGATAGCTCAGAACACGATGACAATACTTTATTTTAATACTTTTAGCCATACTTCAGCAGAATTAATTTGTTTTAAGCAAATTTTGCTGTACGCTAAGTTAGTTCGGAAAAAAACCCAAAATTATTTAATTTGTTTTGACATTGCCCTTCTTTACGACCTTCATTTTGACGGGTTTCAAATTTATGATTAATGATTAAAAAAGTAGTATGTAAAAAGTTCTTTTTATCTAATAATTTATTATTATATAGAGGATAATGGTGAAATAATAAACATGTTATTTCATATAATATAACTAGCTGGATACCCGTGCTTCGCTACGGAGTGTTTTTATATTTAATAAGTTTATAAACTACCAGGAAAGCATACAAATTATTTTACTATTCGAGAATATCTAGATTCTATCCCTCCTACTTATACCCCCCACCTCTTTGATAATTTAATTTGCAAATATCCTAAATTTATCCCCCTCCTAAATGAAAATATGACAAAACAGTAGGTACATAACAACAATTACTGTACTCTTAAACAGCATTTCAACGATATGCATCATGAAGATGAAGGGTATTTATTACTTGTACCCCGTACCCCTTTGAAAAATGTATAGTTCGAAAATTCGTGGACAGTTACCTTCCTATTGCTTTGAAGGTCGTGTGCAAATTTTCATCGAGATCGGGCTAAAACTGTAGATTTGTATAAAAAACTACATATGTATACGCACTTATGATGAACTTTATATACATATAGTGATATAGATATAAATTTCCATTTTACCTCTCCCCTTCTAAATTAAAGTAAGACAAAACTGTACTTAAGAACAATTACTTTTCTCTTAAACAGCTTTTCAACGTTTTGTATCATGAAGGGTATCCAGTATCCATGACTTTGTCATTTGTACCCCGTAAACATTACAACAATTATTACTGTACTCTTAAAGAGCATTTCAACGATATGCATCATGAAGATGAAGGGTATTCATTACTTGTACCCCGTACCCCTGTGTACCAAAATTTTAATTTCGTAATCTCATGTAGGCAGTGACCTTTACCTTATTTTGAAGGAAAAGTGTGTAAATATTCATGAAATTAGGATAAAAGATATACCATCATACTGATACTCTTCTTTTTATATAAGATATAGCTATATTTTTCAATTTTACCCCCCTCCTAAGTGAAAATATGATAAAACTGTACATAACAACAATTACTGTCCTCTTAAAGAGCTTTTCAACGATATGCATCATGAAGGGTATTCATTACTTTCCATTTGTACCCCGTACCCCTGTGTACAAAAATTAAATTTCGAAAATTCATTTTGACATATTTTTCCCCCTTGCTTTGTAGGCCAATTGTGTAAATTTTCATCAAGATCTGACTACAACTGTAGATTTTTATAAAGAACATACATTCGTTAACTTTTATATATATATGGCCGCCATCTTGATTCAAAATGCCCGATTGGTATACCATTTATCTAAAGTTACTAATTTCATAAAAAGGAGCTAACTTCTAAATTTCAAGGTTCTAGTGCAATTAGTTCCGGAGATATCGGCTTGTAGAATTTTGTGTATAAATGGCCGCCATCTTGAATCAAGATGGCGGATTTTAAAAACCTTTCTTAGCGAGCACCTAGGAGGTAAGAGGAACACACCTACAAAATTTCATGGTCGTAGGTCCAGTGGTTTCAGAGATATCGTGATGTGTCAGTCAGTCAGTCAGTGAGTGGTATTTGGATTTTATATATGTATATAGATAACGTAAATTCTTAATAAATAATCTACGAAACCCTAAAAAAAAGTACTTAATTTTCTTTTTAGGAAGAAATTAATATTAATATGCAAATAATATTAGATTTCGAGATTTTGAAAATAATATATATAAAGGTGACCTAGAATAGTATCTTAAAATAATATCTTAATCTAAAAAAATATTAAAGTGAAATAAAATTATTAAACTTAATTTCTCCACGGACAATACAAGAATATAAAAACATATTAATATTGTTTTTTTTTTCTTTTTGCAAAATTTTATTTTTTAAACGTCCAAAAATAATAAGAGTATACACTGCACTATAGATAATTATAATGCTAAGGTAGCAAGATAGAGATAATAAAATAATATGTGTTTCGCCATTACATTATATTATTTTTTAGAATGTTCAATACAATAAAAAGCATTGTAAAAAAAAAACTAAAACCCGAAGAGAATTAGTAATGCTCTATATTTTACATATTAAACAAAGGAAAATCTAATTTCTTAGTAAAACATACTAATAGTGTAGTAAAAATGTGCTTTTCTAAAATAATGATTTTTAGCGTTTTCTTAGCAGAATAATAATTGATATTTTTTAATGAATTCATATTTTAAAATTAAATTATTTTTAAGAGAATTTTAACTAGAGAAGTTTATAATTAAGTTTAGAATTTTAAGAGAAGTTTAACCTTATAAAACCTTTTCTACTTCGAAATAATACAATTAAATAATGAGGGTGTAATTCTAAATTTAGATAATCTATGTATTTGCAATGGATTGGCACTTATTAGGATAGAGGAGCTTCTGGAAAGATATTGGACGGACAGATGGACGAGTCAAGAGGAGAGGGGGAACTGAAAAAAGAATAATAATAAGGAACTTATAGATGAAATAAACGCATTAGGAAACTTTTTAAGAAAGTTCACCAGATCAAATAATATGTCACGTCTATAATACCAACAGGACGAAAGATGGATGAAAGTCATGCTGATAGCAGACGGAATTACACGCGGCTTCGCCTTCTGAAATGGTTATGCATATCAATGAAACATTGTCCAACATGGACAATCAAAACATTAGTCCTGCATGGCTCCGAAACATAGAATCTATTAAGTGAACACTTCGGGAATTATGGGTTCTGTGTCATCATTAGGGGTCTAAAGGGTGTAAGGGGTCTGTGGCAGCTGTCAGGTTAAGTGGTAGAGATGATGGAACACAGCTCTCAATCTCTCAAAAATTTGCTATGCTTTGCCAATGTTTAACATAAACCTGGAGTTATTTAGTAATTAAGGTAGAAAAACCCCAATGCAAACATACAGCAAACATAAAAACATGCTAGCATACAAAGAATAGATAATGTAGGAATCAAAAAGTTCACTTTTATTGAATGCGGAATGTGATTAAATCGTCCTGACAAGAAATACCGAAAAAGGTAGCCAACGCCAGATTGCATCATCTAAAAGATTACTCAGAAAGAAGTAAACTCCTGGGAAATCTAACCATAACCTCCCTTCCAACTAGGCAAGGTAGGTAGGTAGGCATTTTCATCTATCAAGTCACCAGATACATCTGGTCTCTCTAAGTTAACATCACCAGATTAAGGCAGCAGTGAAGGTGAAACATTAGATTTCCAACTCCTTCGTAATACAGATTTAACCGCAAAACCCAACATTTTTGGGAGAAGGAAACTCAAGAAAACCTTAGCACCAAGAATAAAAATAGTCAAGAATCGTTTTAAGGTATTCTAGGGCAGGAGGACGGGGGTATGTATGAATCCTCTATTCATTCTTACTGACTATTATACAAATAATCAGTAAGGGTTATAAAATCACTTAGGAGGTTGGAGGAGCTATACTACGGAGGAGTTACCAGGATAGACCAATAATGGCCATTGAGCCTGACTTTTACATAGATTTGCAGCAGCACGCACTAAATAACCTTTTCCTTCTTGGAGGTTCTTTCTATTATTAATACTAATAATATCTATAACATTGTGTTTATTACCTGTTAAGAATTGAAGATATCCTTGGTGACCCTTGATCAGCTCTGCCAGGATATCAGTCGTAGCACAATTTGAAATTATCATTGAAATATCCGACTTTTTATTTAAAAAGAAACTAAAAAATACTTTACTTAACACAGTAATTATCACTTGAGAGATTTTATAAGAATTTGGAATACAAATCGCACACGAATTACGCACTTTCCCTGCACCTGAAAAAAAAAAAAAAATACAATATTATCTAATCAATAGAATGAATATTATAATCTAATTAAAGTTATCTTTATATAGAAATATTATGTTTAAAATGTACAGACTTTATATAGGAGAAACAGATTTAGAACGTACAAGATGGGGACTGGGAAGATCCTCGCCAATAAATAGATTGTTAAAAATAACAATAAAGAAAGAAATGTCTGATAAAATTGAATTTATTTTATAGAGTCGACTTTTAACCCCAAAAGCAAATCTTATGTCGATGAAAGAGGTACACAGACGTGTGTAAAAGAAACACACAGTTTAAGAATAAATCTGAATAAACAATTTTTATATTGTACTCAAGTTGTGAAAATAGTCGATTGTTTCTGTCTTAGACTCTTCTGAGAAATCCTCAATTACGTTGGTAAAGCCAAGAAAATACGTCGAGATAAAATGTGGCAACCGGTTACTGCTGTCAGATTCCACTTAAGGTTTTGTTTTTGTTCCATGTTTTGAAGGTAACACTGCAAGCAGCCTTATGTTTAGGTTAAATCTCCCACTTTTTTTCCTCTAACTAGAAAGTCGGATATAAAAAAGAGCCTTGGAAAACTAAAAAGGTGTTTAGCTAGTAAAATTGCTGTCTACTATTGTAAACAAAAGAAAAATACTCATTTTCTTCTTTTCATGGAAATATTTAATCAGTGATATTTTTTTGAGCGTTGAATCCAATTGTCGACATTTCAATTCTTTTCTCCATGGAAAAGCATTGAAATGTCGACATGGTTTTCACTACCTTATAGTGGAGAAAACAACTATATATTTGTCTAATTGATATAGTACATGGATCATAGGTGGGAAATGAATAAATATTAATCCAATTTTGATTCTGAATAAAAAACACTATAATAATATATGTTTTTGGGGTCTTTAGGGTTTTTATGTATAATTTTTTAGGGTTTAAAAATTAACACATTTTTTTGCTTCTTTTCTCCTCTAGCCGAAGGTGAGGGTGAAATATAGATTTCACCCTCACCTTCGGCTTCTTCAGGCTACAAATTAACAAAAAATGTTTTGTTTTTAACATTAACAAAAAATGTTTTGTTAATTTGTAGCCTGAAGAAGCCCAAGGTGATGGTGAAATATAGCTAGAGGAGAAGAGAAACAAAAAAATGTGTTAATTTTTAAAACCTAAATAGCAAAACTATAAAAAATGATACAAAAACTCTAAATACCCAAAAAACATATATTATTAGTGTTTTTTATTCAGAATCAAAATTAGAAATAAAGGGTTAAAAAAATACAAGAAGATTGAATACTTATGATGACGGGTCGAAGAAAGTCTTATATGGAGGAGAAATTATTTATGTTTAATGGGAAATTGATAGAGCTTATTAATATGTATAATATCAAAAATAAGAATAATGTGTGGAAACTTAAAAACTTAATAATTAAATCAGTAAATTGTAAAATAAGAAAGAAATTTTTATATTTATTGTTTTTAATTAGTTATTATTATTGTTTGTAAATTAAATATTGATATGTTGCTGTTATAACCTATGTAAAAATAATTAGGAAAATTTTTGTTAATTTGTTGCCCGAAGAAGCCCAAGGTGAGGCTATAAATATAGAAATATAGCTAGAGGAGAAAAGAAGCAAAAAAAATGAGTTAATTTTTAAAACATAAAAAATGATACATAAAACCCTATAGTATAGACATAGACCCAAAAAACATATATTATTATAGTGTTTTTTATTCAGAATCAAAATTGGAAATAAAGGGTTCAGAAAATACAAGAAGATTGAATATTAATCCATTTGGTCTGCTAGGAGCTCTGATATCATTTTATAATGATATATTTTATATCAAATTTAGAACTTCTAATGGCGAAAAAAAAATAAATAAAAAAAAAATAAAATAAAAT
>KZ651310.1:38329-55041 GCA_001010745.2 Gerris buenoi | reverse complement strand
CACCCAGGCACAAAAGTGAAATTAATATAAAGGATTTAATAAACTGTCTGGATATAAGTGTGCTTGTATTTTTTTTATATCTTATTTATTTCTATTATTATTATTATTATTATTTTTTTTTTTGTGATAGCAATTTTCATGTCAATTCGTTTTATACTTGTGCTTATTTCTAATATGTCTGTAATAAATAGTGTACTTTCGTCATGTTTGTTTTCTTTTTTAGTCTTAAGTACACAGGGCATGTAATTATTCTTCCATCCTTTTTCTCTTTATCTCTTCACATGCCTGTAGCTTAGATTTCTTGTTAAATTTTTTCTCATTTGTACTTTCGAAGTTGATCCAGTAACTTCTCGGTATTTTGCATTCCATTCATTTCAGTTTTATTTTTGTGTGTTTTGCGTTTGTGTTTTTTGTCCAGTTTAAACAAAATCTCTGTAGACGTGTTTAGGCTCAATCATCGGGTCCTACTTCTCGGGGTGAGAAATAAATAAAAACAAAGATAATATTAATATTATGAACAAAACAAAACCCTAATAATACTTGCTTAATATAAATTTGGTGGACCTACATAAAAAATTCCCAAATCCCCTACTAAATATAAAGATAAGTTGGTTCCATAAGATTATCAGGGTAAGGTAGGTTCCATTGTATTTATGATAGGGAGTTAAGACGAGTAACCCTAATTCTTCTTTTTGTATTATACCCAATTTGTCAAGGCTAGTTCTAATGTTTCTAGGGTTTCGAGGGCCCCTAAGGCTCGTTGTGAATTCTCAGCAACCTCAAGGAGTTCTTCTCTGACTCCTTCTCTATTATTCATTTTCTTTTACTCTTTCCATCTTCTTTCAGGTGATTTTTCATGGTTGCTTAAGCTTTACTCAACCGAAAAAGAAAAAAAAATTCTGAGAGGCCTTTTCCTTAGAATTTCCTGTATTAAACTATACACACACAAATATATATATTTGTATATACGTATAATAATTTCCTTTTCTTTTAAGAATATGAAAAATTCTTGCCTATTTACAAAAGTTTCTATTTTCATATTCTTTATTCGTCATTCATACAAAAAAATGGAAAACCATAAGAAGAAAAGCCATAAATTAAAAAGAGAAATGTTACGCTGGTTGATTTTTCTAACCATTTTATTCTCATTTTGTTGTAGGTAGATGAGAGGACAATGATTGTATTTCCACCCCCCTCCCCTCTGGATGATTGACGAGCTCTAACTTACATTTTGAAATACATTTCTAAAGAAAACAAAAATTTTATTTTGTGCGTAAAAAATATCATATTACTACTTTCATTCTTATTTGAAATATATTTTCAAGTTGTTTATTTAATTTTTGTGTGATTTACATACCAGATATCGCGTGGCTTTATCATTAAAGTAACCATGATGCAATAAATATTGAACATTTTGAAAATAATTAATCATAATGAGTTGATGGTTAGAGATGATTAGGATAGAGTCGTGTAGTGGTGAAGCAGAGTGGTCACATCTCCTTTTCAACTTTCATAAAATATATCACTTAACAAAACAAAAACTTCTGCTTGTATCAACAAAATTTGACTTGTGTCCATGTCCATCAATAGTGCTTGCGATCATTTAAATCGAGTCGTTAGAACGTAAGATATTGGTTGAAACGTCGTCTTTAGGAAAAATGCATAGCATTGAATATCTCGAAAACGAAGTTTTTCCGGTTCCGTATTTATAGGTTTTTTTTTTGTTCAGCGTAAAATTTCCTATAAGAACCCTAAGGTTGTGATTTCGTTCGGGGACACTAATCTTAAACTTCAATTATACCATTCAAAAGTTTATTAAAGGTAGAGAATTTTCCTGAATTCGCCACACTTTTAACATCTCTCAATTAAGGGTTGAAAGCTCTAGAATTTCGTGGTTGAATGATATATTTTTTATTGTTTTAAAAAATTTAAAAGGATTTGCATTTTTAAATGTAACAGGACTTGAATGACACTTAGCAGCTAATAATTTAGATCATTAAGATAATTTGAAGATCAATGAAGTGAGATTATGCTAAAGTGACAGCAGATGTAATTAGAATAAAGAACTTTAAGTCAATAATCTAAAGATTAACCTCACCTCTGAACTTGCAAAAACCCTTTTTTTAAATTTTTAACATTTATACAATTAGACTTCACTATACATTATTAATGTTTTAGAAAAAATCTTATAAGTATATTTTATGTTTATAACTTTATAACAAAAGTAAATATTTAGTTTCTAATTTAATCTAGTATGACAAACAATGGATTTAATTTAGTCTTTTCATCTCATACAACCTTGATCATGTCATTCTGATTGATTTGCTAAACAGTTTGTTCGCTTGCTTGCTAAACTTAGTTTGCTCTCAATAAAGAGTTGATTGACTATGGTTACATAGGTTTTGTATGTTGTCTCTCAAGCTCATATAATAGTTTTCATGTTGTAAACTCCCGCATGTTCCTGACCGAACTGCACGAGTTAACATCTGACCTCAATGTAAACCCCCTTGTGATGTTTAATTACTATTTATACACATGATCTAATACAAAGGCTTTCTAAAACATATTGAAAACTATATAAGCTTAAAGCAAAAAAGTTAAATTAAAATGTAAAAATATTTAGTAGATAGATTTTATAAAACTTCATTCAATATAAACAGGCTTTTAATAAAATAATAAAGTTTATTTAAGATAAAAATCAGTCGGGAAATAAAACAATCCCATCCGTAATAGTGAAAAATCATTAAAAAATTATTACTTACAATGTTTCCGACGATTTTAACTTTTTAAAAAATGCTTAAATTTATTTAATATCTCACTAAACTATCCGCTTTATTGGAATACAACTTTGAATTTCTCTTTCAATGAAATGTAATTTATATATAGCAAATACAAATCCAATTTTCACCTCAAAACAATTATACCAGCCATGTTTGTCAAAAATTAAGCCCTCTGCGATTCGATAAATTCTCTTCGCAGCCTAGCTCTAAATCATTCATAACGTGACCTCACACGTGCATGTGAATAATTTGAAAACCCCCAGTTAGATCCAGACTACGATGGATTCCAATCGGCCTGTAACGGCTGTCCTCTGCGTGAAAAACGCTTCGAAGTTTACAATAGTCCTTTTACCCAATTCAAAACAATGAAACTGCTCGGGGCAATTTTGATGCGAGCTTTTGAAAGTGATTTAAAAATATAACTCTCCGTCGAATTGACCCGTTTGAAATATGCTGTATTTCATTTAACGTAACAGATATTTCTAGTGAAAAGTTATCTTGTAACCGGTAAAAATAAGCCTAATAAAAATTGTTCTATTATTTGTAATGAAAACTATTATCATGCGGTACTTCATTAGATTGTTACTAGCCTATGTGTTTTGAAATATAAATAAATTTACTGAAGATCTTTTAAGAAAGAGTGATGTTTAGTCAAATGTACTTTGGGACAAAGTATTTCAAGTATTTATATCACACTTCTGTATTTATAAGAGGAGTAATGTTTACGAGAGTCACAATATATATACATATATTATATATTTTTTTCCACCAAAAAAATGACCGTCTGAAAACCAAGTGTCACGAAATCTACCGATGACGATAACTTGAGTAAATATTGACTGATTTAATTCAAATTTGATATACATGTTTCTTTTACCATTGCCTAGGACGAGTTTCTTGGGCAACGTTATCCACCCAAGCGTTCGCGCGCAACGGTCGCGTAAACTTAAGGTTCAAGAATAAAATTGGAATTTTAGGACGGGGAAAAAATTATAACTTCATCTATTTAATGAGACATTTTTTTTAAAATAAATTTATTTAGTAAAACCAACACCGAAGTTTTTAAGATCACTAAAACATTTAAGTGGACCTAAAAGTTTAAAATAGAGAAAACAACGTTTCTACCGAATCTTACGATCTAACTAAGGTAACGATTTCAATAAAACTTCATGCACATCGTCTAAAGTAAAATTGAAACAGGCATGTAAAATTTCAACCTAATATAAGCAGTTGAAAATTTCAACCTAATATAAGCAAGTTTTGTGCAGGGAAGTGATTTATTTTAAATGGACGATGTTGCCTCTTTTTACTCAACCATGTATAAAGTAGTTATCATCGTAGCAGTGTGATGTTATAATATGTATCTAATGAAAAGCGTAAGGAACTTCGTTCCTACCGGGTGTCCCGCGACACTACACGTATTTTTATTTATAACTGTTTCCATTCTACGATGAGTTATACAAACAATAATCCTAAATTTATTATGATAACAAGTATTTATTAATGGTGTCTACCAACATGGAAAAACAACTCCAGGGAACCACAGGTTTTTTCCTAGAACATCTCGTTCCTCGAATTAGGGAAATGTTTCAACCGGACATAATTCACAAAACCATCCTTCAAATGTCTACTATATTTTTTTCCACAAAAAACTGTGCTCTCACACTTCTCCTACAATATCTTTTTACATCGGAATAAAAAAAAAATTCAAATGGATTGCATAATACAGTAGAACCTCGCTTACACGACCCTCAATAACCAAGTGCAATTTTCAAATTCCTTTGAGATTTCCATAACACACAATGTTAAATTAACCTCTATAACACGACTATTATCATCCAATTAACCTCAATAAAATTAATTTTTCCAATTCACGTCGTAACTCAGAACCTGAATAACAAGTCGTTTTGAGAAGTCAACCTCTATGTTTATAACGCAACTATTGTTATCCTAACAAACTCAATAACACGGATTTTTTCTAATCCACATCGTAACTCAGAAACTCTATAAGAAGTCGTTTTGGGAGGTCAACCTCGATAACACGACTCTATACAGGAATGGGTCGACCTCGACCTTGAACAAATCTATACTTGATAACCGTGCCCCACCCCACTCCAATTCCAATAACCTCCATAACACGACTGATAGCCAAAATAACCTTGATAACACAACCCTCAACAAAGCACCTCGAAAATAAGACTGTTTCCCTAATCCCCTTGAGACACTTCTTATCGAGGTTCTATTGAAGTATAAATAAAAGAAACCTGAGCTGGATGTAGACTGGAAAATATAATACTTCTCTATTGAGCATTGCAAGTTAATAATTAAACATCGTTATTATGAAACCGAAGTCAAATCATTAATGATCATAGTTCGTGAACGATTCCTCATCCCAGTTACGACAAGATAAAAAAAAATAGGAAAATTAGAAGATTAAAAATAAACTGTCTGGATATAAGTGTGCTTGTACATAGTTCCTCTTATCCTATTTTTGTACGAATGATCACATAAGTATAAAATAATGTGAACCCATAGGTAGACCGATCTACTTTGGAACTCAGTGGGGTCACATTAAATGTAATATACCTAATTAATGTTATGCCTAAATAATTACTAGTAATTCTGTGAACAGTAGACCTCGCTCGTTAAAATAACAAATCGAGGTTTGAGCTAACGTTCATAAAAACTATTTATCGTACTATTTATTTATTTACCTTTTTAGAGTATGTTTTAAGGGCTATCCAACAATACAAAACATGGCCGACTTGCTACCAGTTTTACCTTTTCTTAAACAGAAGAACACAACTTTGTACCCCTCATGTACCCGGTACAGTTATAAATTTCAGGTATTCCTTTCACGTACACTTTACTACTATAAAGTACTAAATACCATATGAGTTTCAGCCCATTTTAAATTATAACCTAAAAAACCAACTCAGAAAAACAAATAAATTAACGGTTTTTTATGTTTTACCCCCCTTAAAAAGTAAATTTTGACAAAAGTGCACATAACAACAATTGTTGCACTTTTAAAGAGCTTTCCAAATGTACCAATTTCTTTCAATTTAAATCATAAAATAAACAGTAACCACGAAAAAAAACCCGGCAAATTACAGTTTTTTACGTTTTACCCCCCTTAAAAATTAAAATTTTGAAAAAGCGTACATAACAACAATTAATATACTTGCCAAGAGCTTTCCAAAAATACAATTTTTTAAACAAAATCGGAGTATTTTAATTTTTGGTCACGAGACCAAAAAATTACGGCAAACGGAAAAAAGTTTACTCTCAATATCTCAGCAAATAGGACGAAGTTTGTAGCAAATAAGTACTCGATTAAAAGAGCATGAGTGTGAGATTAGTACCCCGCAAGGATTGAAATCGGATTGAAATCGGTTAGGAATTGCGAAAGTTATGAACGCTCAAAGTCAAAATTTCGAAATTTCAGTTTTTCGTTGATATTTTAAAATAAATTAAACTTTTTTTCGAGTGTTACAACTTCAAACCGTTATTAGAGTAAAAATGAATTATTTTTTCATACTGCTTAAAACAAAATCCATTAGCGCATATAAATTACTCTATAAAAGAAAAAAAAAATACCTGAAAATAACCCACCCCTGTACCCCTATTTACCCCGGACTTTGATGTACCATAACTCGTAAAGTACATGTACGAATAAATTTTAAATTACATTGGCATGTGCAAAATTAAATGCCTTATCAGTGCTCAATAGCCCAAAATCGTATTGATACATCCTTATTGATACATCCTTAGGAGATACGGTAACAGTAATGAAAAACGTGAAAAAAAATACGAAAATTGACACGAAAAAAACGTTTCGATAAAAAAAAGACCTGAAACGTGAAAAAGTTTTGGACAGCTTTAATGTACTCTTAAAGAGCTTTCCAACGATACCAATCATGCCGGGGTACTAATAATTTTTAATTTACTATAAGCTAAGGTACCCAACTTTGTACCCCTATTGCACGGGGTACACTGCTAATTTAAAGTCCTCCTTTCGCGCACACTTTACTACTGTAAAGTACTATATACAATATGAGTTTCATCCCGATCCCAATAAAAGCACAAACGGTACAGGAAAAAGAGTAAAAAGTGGTGTTTTTCGACCGATTTTTCCAAACCAGTACCAAAAGTACCCACAGAGGTACAAATAAAAATTATTTTTTTACAAAAATGGTACAAAAGCGGTAGAACCTATATAGTTTCGAGTAGAAAGACGCAATTTTTTTCCTCTTGAAATTCACAGGGTCCCGTACAGACACAAAAGTACTAAAAGTACTTTTGTACTCGAACCCGTACGAAAACTTCACAGTTCCTTGTAGTTTTATTTCGCGCAACTTTTTACAGAAGGAAATTTCCGAGCCTAAAAATCCTTCGGAGCCTTTAGCGATATAGTACGACAACCTACCCCCTACCCGGACCCCAAAAGGTACAAAAGGGTACAAAAGTACCTCACAGGTACGATTTTCCGAAAATGTTTTTGCACACATTTGGTACATTTTAAAAGAGCTTTCCAACGATACCTCTCTCGAACACGTACCACCCCCTCTCCTGGTTGCGGCTACCCATGGAAGACGTCCTTTACATCGTCGAAGCTATTGAACTAAAAGGATCAAACGTTCTAAACAGGCCCTTAAAAAGGACAATTTTACCTAAAGTTCAAGACCCTTTCAAACGTTAAGAAAAAAAAATTAGCTAAGTTACAGAAGGTTAAAGTCGAAATTTCGGAAAAATACGTTTATTACGCGTTTTTTCGGAGAGGTACCTCCCCCCCCCCCTAAAAGGTACTACAAAAAACAGTTTGCGCTTATCCTCGAAAAGGACATTTTTGCAGCATACGGAGCAGAGTAGGAAGGTACTTTTTTTTCTCCGTATGTACACCCCAAGTACCGCCTTTTACCCAGGACTTTAAAGTCTTGTAAAACAAAAATTACTCGACGGATTTTAACGAAATTTCGACGTTGCTCTGAGCAATTTATTAGATATTTACGCACCAAAAGCCCAATCCCGTCCGCCAAGAATCCTAGGAGGAGATAGGCGCCCCATTTTGCAAAACGTTTAAACAATGCAGTAAAAAGTGTTTTTTTGTTGTTTAGGAGCTGAAACGTGAAAAATTCATAAATGTTTTTCATTACTCATTTCCTACTCCCCAAGGGCTTTCCAACGATATACGACACTTACTACCAAATATCACCGTTTTTCTGATCGGCGAAAAAAAAATTCCCCGAAGTCGCCTCTAAGCGGGGGTTGATGATAGAAAAAGTTCTCGCTACCGGCCGTAGACCCTCGGAGGGTCTGCATAAGCCTCGAAGAAAATTTTGAAAAAGTCGATTTTTTCAAAATAATTACGTAAAACGTATTAAAAAAACGGATTTTTTTGACTGTAGACGAATACCGGTTTGAAATAAACATGTTTCCCGAAAAATACACTATAACCTAAACAATTTCCATAAAACTGCATGTCTCTACGACACACTCACCCATCAGTACAAAAATCCAAAAAACACCCTATTTTACCCTTTAAGGGCAATTTTCACCCTTAAGGAGTGGTTTAAAACTGCCCATACCCCATGATTGGTCAAGCGATTTTTAAGGTTCCTAACCGATTTTGACATTACCAACTCAAAATTTTTCAGAAAATCAAAAGTCGGGGTATATATATTTTTTTTTTGTTTTTTGCCGTGGCACCTTAAAATTAAGTAAATTTGTAAAGAAGTAAGTGAGAACTTGGCAACTTTATTATTTGCCAATTTTTTGTGGAAGTAACTGAATTTCTAGCTGATAGTAAAGATTTTGGCCATTAGACTGTGTTTGGTCTGGATTTAAAAAATGATAATTATAATCCTTTTTAAGGGAGTAACTAGAAGTAGGAGTATATACAAGTTAGTATTGTGTAGACTGCAGACTCCTTATACTAAGAGCTTCCTCTAAACCAAGCTTTTACTAAAAACAGGATTTCCTTAAGACACAATTTTCGTTCTAGTCTACTTTATTGGCCGGATCCTTAGGAGATAAGATCCGGTTTTAGTACAATTAAACTTCCTATTCTTATCCCTTTTCTTGTTAATAGAATATTAAGGTTAAATTATGCTGCTTTCAAAAAAAAAAAGAAAAAAAAAAGGGAAACGTAGGACTTCATCCTTCGTTTCATTTTCTTTCCTTTCATTCCTCTTCGTGACGCGGATTTCACCGGAAAACAAAGCTGTTTATTACGAGTCTACCCGCGGAAGCCTACGCACCAAGTTAATGCTATACTAGTTATGTTTGAGGGTGTGTTTAGAGTCTATAAGATAAAAAGTCTAAAATCAATGTGTAGAGGGTTCCAAAAAGATTCATCTGCTTTCAAAAAAGCATTATTTAGTGTTTAATTTTAGCAGTTGCATTCAGTTTTCACAATATTTTAAAATTTTCAGTGTTCAGCTCCTAATTTTATAAATGTTCCGAAAATAACTTGAGAATCCCCTAGCATGTTTAGTTGTTGGTTCACCGCAGGCTACAGGTTCAAGATGTATAGCCACCTACTGAAAAAGGGTGAATCTTTTTGGTACGTCCACTATAGTCTATAGCATAATGAATGTTAAAAAATGTATGGCAAGAACGAAAAAGAAACATGAATTGTTATTTAAAAAATTAATTTATACTCATAAATTTATGCAGTGAAATATAACACATTGTCAAATTTGCAATCAAGGCATTGCTAAATTTGTTAATGAACTCTTTGTATCCCCATGTACTATTTTATCATGGTTACATAAAATAATGTTTAACTCTTATACATTAGATCAGAAGATATAAATACTTAGATGATTAACAGCACAAATTCTTATATAAGGCATTTAACCAAAATGCCTCAATTCTTCAGAAAGTGTGTTTTTAACCCTAAAGTTGTGAATATGTGTTTTAGAATAATTACATTAATAACATTATTTAGTTTAGACCAATGATATTACCTATTTTTGGTTTTCTTGACATTAAACATATCAATTTTTTACTTCAAGATTCATTCATCTTGATCATCGATAGACTTCTCTTTTAAATGTGGTCCTCCATCTATTTTATGTTTCGTTTTCTTTTTTGTTCAATATGTTAAGGAGGAGTTTATTATTTCTGTTGGTTGTCGTTATCTACCTTACTAATTATGCTTTTTTGATTCCGAGCACAATGAAGGTAACTTGATCCCGTTACCTATCATCATTCTGACAAACAAAGTTATTTTAATATCACCTAATTAAAAGACAGAAATCTGTTTCAGACATCAAAGAACATTTTTTATGGTCTTACGTCTATCTGTCATTCGGTTGGTCTGTAATTGAACAATTTTGCGAACCATATTTAAGAACTACTCGACCGATTTCAATGAAAATTGGATGGTAAGTCATAATTAGCTAATTTTTAGACCCATATAAGTCAACCTTCTGCATTTATTATTTTTTCTTTCAAAAGCGCACTACACCTATATCTTCAAGAGTGTTCATCTGATGTTTATGAAATTATGTTAGTCCCATGTATGTTTGGATTAATTTAATTTCTCTCCCACATGCTCACAATCATATCTTAAGATCTATAAATAGTTGTTGTTTTATTTATAATTCTGAAATCTATGATATCGATTATTTTTACTATTTTATAAAGAGATCGCCTTCCGGAATTGATTGTTTAATTTGATTTTTTAAATAAAAATAATTATTTTAAAATTGCTGAACAATATAGTTTAAGTGGAAAAAATATATTTTGTTTTCCACTCCTTATTGGATAAATTCATTTATCATTCAGTTAAAAGGGAACAATTGCATTTGAGATTTTGTTCTCGGATCTGTTTCAGAATTCATTTGATTGGAAGTTTAAATTGCTGAATGAAATTGCACCGGTTCACAAGCGGAGAGAGAAATTCACTAATTAATAACTGAACAAACCATCTATCCTCGAGTTTCCATCTCTTTCGCTAAAACAAGGAAAACCTTACCGTTCCAAAACTTGTTCCACGAAAACAGCTTTCACAAAAGCCACTGTTTGGGGCAATTTATACTCCGTGTAATAGAAATTATTTTACAAATAATGTTATGGCTTTAAAGGTTGGAGTATATTAATTATTAACCTTAATAATATATTAATTTATTAATTATTTACTCCACGTAATTAGAATTATTTTGGACAACTGAGGTATTTGGTTCAAGGGTTAAGATGTATTAATTGTTAACCTTAATAATATATCATTTGTTAATTATTAACACGAAATTGATTATTATTCTGGTCAACAGGTTAGAATATATTAATTATTAACCTATTCATTTTAGCAACCTTTAGGACGTTTAGAATTTAAGAAGGGATTCGTAACAGAGATGTAAAATTCTTCGTGGCTGGGACTTTTCCACTTCTTGCATGTTACTAATTGTACATAGTTGATCTGTATGTATTATGTACAAATTCCCTCTTAGAACAATTTTGATAGAGTTTATAAGTAGTATACTAATTAATGCAGCTAAATTATTGTAAAAGTGAAAATATTTGAATCGAATATTAGTCTAAATATGAGAGAATAATAGATTTTTAGGAATAATATAATACATGTCCTTATTTTCTTTTATCCCTAAACTAGAACAAACTTCGTCAGGGTACATTGCAAAATTTGGCGTAGACCCAAGACCCCTGCATCTGGTTTAATCTCTATTGCTTTATTGTTATTATTCGACCAAAATTTCTCATTAAACCTATTGTTAGGGCTATCTTTTACTTTAAGTATAATTAACAATATTTATAGCTAACTACTCTCTTAATTGCTGTACTCCCTTTTGTATTATTATTTGTTTTACAAAGGACTTTCATAATAGTGGACAACTCTCAGCCCCTATTTGTCCGTTATTTTGAGATTTAGCTGTAAGTTCATATATATAAATAATCTAATGTACCATTGAAACATGCATACAAGTATAAAATTTTAACTTGATAGAAGTAGAAGTATTTGTGTAGTGAAGTGATTCATTTTATAACACTTAAAAGGAGATGCCCAGGGCGTGAGTAGAATGGGCTCCCGGCTCCCCCCACTACACGACTCTCAGTCCCAAACATCCTCTTTAACTATAAACTTATTATGTATCTATTTTCCTACCATTGAATTACGCTCGCTTCAAGATAGAGTCACGCTATGCCTTGTTTTCACAACAGTCAACAATTGATATGGTTACTAATTAATAATGACTATTATTTTTAAATGTTTAACACCTTCATGAAAACTTGTAACATCTTTAGGAGACTGGCCAGTAATTATCGGCGGTGCAACAGCCAGTGATGTAGGGTTAGGATATCGAAAGAAAATATCAATATTTTCGATATATTGATATCGAGTGGACCATCATTGGTGTTAGCCAACTCATAGAAAGAAAATATCGATAGTGCGAAATATCGATTTTGAGAACCTCCTATCCAACCTGAAAACTCCGAGTTTATGTTCTTTCTGATGTCTGTATAGGAAAATATCGATGTTGTCAATTAATCGAAAGACCGACATGTATACAGTTACCGACATTTCTTGATCCAATAAATCGATATTTTCGATATAACTTCATCGATGTCCCACCCTAACGTAGAGGGCTTATCGAACTATATAGCACATAAAGGATGACATGGGGTTTTTGTGCCACTTTATAGTAATTATAAATAACAAAATTTAAATTAGTTATACATGATTCTCATATTTAAGTATTTTTAACGATTTCTCATGTCAGGTTAACTCGAATTTAAATTTGCAGTATCGAACGTACATGTGCCAGTTGAAATTAACTATAACTTTAATGATGAAATTCCTTCACTAGATTAAAATTTCTGAAATCTAATTAGTGACATCAAATTGTGTCAAGAATGTTGAAACAAATTACTCATAAAACGTAATATTTATAAATTTCTCTGTGACTTTCTTAAATTTATAACAGTTAAAATTAGTGAAGACAGATCTCGTCTTTCCAAAAACTAAATCTGTGTCTAATTTGTTAGATTTTATTAATTATTCGCCGTTTATTACATGAAATACAGAATGACTATTTAATTAAAAACACCTTTTTTAAAAAAAGCAGCTGACTTCAATTATATAAAACATGATTATTTTAGTACTTATCAGAGAGATTTTATAATTTATATTCAATGAAAAGCGAAGGAACTTGGTTCCTAACGGATGTTCCGGTGACACACCACTACTTGTAAAAATAATTTATTTTATTATAGTAGATGTCCTTGTAATTGAAACGTGTTCTTAGAATTATTTTACAGAGCACTAATGATTGGTGGTGCAGAGAAAGATATATAATTAAAATTTAAGGAATGGGCTATACTACTTATATACTTTAAGAAAACTATATAATTACAGTAAATTATAGAGACCTAATATGAAACTTACCAAGGACTTAATCCAGAACTCTCATTGGTCCCTGCCCCATTTTTTTACTTCCCCGCGCTGTCAACGCCCAAACTAACATTTGGCACAGACTATAGAAACAAACCTTATGACTTTGATGAAATAGGTCGTATTACACTTGAAACGAGTTCTTACATCAATACTACGAGAGTGCAATTTGCAATGATTTGCACATAACTTATTATATTTGAGACTAGACTCGTAATAAAATAAATTGATTAGTAGATTATCTTAAATCTAGTTGTCTTTGACTGAACAGTGTGAACACAACAATACTTTTTAACTTTGTCTTAATATTTTAAATGACTACATTGAAATCTGTTCCTAATTAAGATAATTTATATATTTAAATTATCGTAAGCACTAATGCATGTAAGGAATACTTCCAGTAATGGTTTGCAAGTCACTTAAGATCTTTAAGATTAATACTTAATTTAAGTAAAAATACGAAACTTTGAATATTTATTATTATTTTGCCAAAGTATTTCTTTTTCTTATCCTTTGGATTGTATTAAGTGTCGAATCCCATAAAGTTTCTCATAAAGTTTTGTATAGTTTTGTTATCAAAGAACGAGCAAATAGGATTTCCTTGATTTATAAATATAAAGTTTAAGAATAAAAACAATAGTTAATATTCATTAAAAAGTTAAAAAATATGAATTGACTTGTTTTCGAGGAAAGTTTACGACGAGCATCAAAAGTTTTTAGTTTTATAAAAACTTCTCCATAAAAGTAACACCCACATTCCAAATTAAACAGTGAAATGGATCTTATAACCACAATGCAGAAGTAATGGAATTTCCTGAGTAGATCTCTTTCACTCCGTAGGGTAAAAAACATCATTTACTTATCTTCATAAAGGGCTTCTGTTATATTAAGGATTTTACTCGGTTTTGTGCTTAAGATTTCAGTGGTCCATTACTGAGCCAAAAGAATGAAGGTCAGAAAAGGGTTTAAAAGAAGTCCAACGTCTAAAGAAACCTCGGGGAGATCGTTCCGGGAGTAAAGAAAAAGAATGGGAGCTTCCAGTAGGAAAAAAGGGCCACTTTCTTATACAGAAAGGGACGCTGTTTTTATACAAAGCCCAAAAACTACTCAAGAACACGGCAGAGAAGCCTCTCTTTCCATTGCCGGAGTTTTCTCCCCGGCCTCGCAGTATAAAATAAAGAAGGGTTTGCTTCTTCGTAATACCTCCCCCACCCCCAAGTCCTCCCGTTTTCATTCCAGCCGTTTCATATCCATTTTCTCAGAGGACCCGAGGACTTTAATGTCAGTAATCTCGACCTTGCTCAGGGGGAAAATTTACAGGGATAATCCATTGAGCCACAAAAAGAGAAAAAGAAATTGTTTGAGGCAAAGCAGTAACCGACTAAAGAATACAACGAGGACAAGAAAAACGGTGGAAATATGAACAACAATAAAAAGATGGCGAAGACATTGACGCGGGGTTTGGGAATTTTTAGGAGAGACATAACCGGAGACGAAAGAGTGAGATTTCATTCCCAGTCTCTTAACGCCTTGGTAAAACTGCAGAAAGGGTCCTATTTTTCCATGCTCTTTAAACAAGAAATAAGAAATTCCCACTGGACTATTATCGTTTTTAATCAGCGGGAATATGAATTGTTGTTCCCCTCTAATAGAGCTTACCACAGTTCAAATGAGGAACACGCTTTTAAATTTCCACGGCCTTCAACATCATTGTAATCTAATCTTGAATATTTTACCGTGGGAGATAAGACGAGATTCAACAGAGAAGCTGCCGTAATCACTCTCAACCGTATTGCCATTAAACTCCTTCCTAGAAAACTGGTAAACATGTGTTTTTATATCCTACATAACAGTTATATAGACATTCTAAAAGGTTCTTTGTCGTAAAACCGTTTTTTCTACAGCCTGATCAGATCAAGAATGGATTTTAGAAATTTTAGCTATTAATAAACCCGTCCAGGAGAGACACGTGTAAGAAATCTAAATAGTACACTCAAAAGTTCCTCTCAATATTAAAACGGTCTTACGTATACATACCTAAATATAATTTTAAATCAAATTAGAATTATTATTAACTACGGGAAACAATCAGAGAAAAACAAGCTCCAGTGCCGGGATTTGAACCACGGGCCTCTAAATTACCAGTCTAGCGCTAGACTGGTAATTTAGAGGCGCTAGACTGGTAATTTAAATATCATTTTTATTTAAGATACGCAATATTACGTTTTTAGAGAGTTGTTCCCTTTAATCATTTTTTTTTACTTTCTCATATAAAGAGAAAGTATTGTCATGGCGCGAAAATTCGATTTTGAGATTTGATGGATTTACACGTTTTGAGGTCCCCTGAGTCCAAAAAAGTGGTTTTTAAAAAATGTCTGTCTGTCTGTGCAGACGCCTGGAGCCAAAAAACTACTGGGCTGATTTGACGAAATTTGGCATACACGTTCAGAAAAATCATACCCCGAGGCGAAATCGAGGGCGCTACCCCCCCCCCCCCCCCCCCCCCCCCAAAAAAAAAAACTCTGAAAAAACGTGAAAATAAATTAAAAAATTCTCAAATGTAGTCCATTTAAATACGAATCTAATGATATAAGCCGTTTTCCCGGGAAAAATCTAGTTCTGGAGAAAATAGCTTAAAACGTGAACGGCGAGAGCCCGAGTTCGATTCCCCGCCCGGGAGAAGTTATTTTTATGATAAATTTTGATGAAATGCTCAATAATAATTAAATGTACCCAAAAAAATAATAAATTGGAAACACTGGGCTAAGTGAATATGAACTCGTTTATGAGAAAGTTTGTCTGAGTTGTCTCGGACCGATTTTTCTTTTAGTGTTTTCAGGAGTATTTTTCTAATCAAATAAAAGCTAGTACATTTGCATTCATATTTATTTCTTTAGGTAATATTTTATCTATAAAATTGAGACATTCTCAAACCTTTTTTCGTGTCTTATTCTTCCAAATTTAAAAATTAGTCACTAACTAAAAATTAAATAAATTGCAACACAGTGATTTGTCAAAACAAAACTATCAAATCTAAGTAAAGTAGGATATAAAATAATAGATTTTTCTATGTTGCCCCCAATTCGACTTTATCGGCGCAAAACTGGCTTAAAGAAATCGCCTAAAAAAAATATGTTTACTAAATATATAAAGTGACAAAACCCACTGATTCACTAATCGAAATCGTTTGGGTACTTCTAGACCAGCGGTTCCCAAACTGTGGTACGCGTACCACTGGTTGTACGCGGGATCGGTTCCAGTGGTAAGCGCCACATAAATATTTGCGGTTGTTAGGAGTGTATTCATCCCTTTTATACCTCAAAACTAAGTATGTCTGTAGAAACAGACTGTCCTGCGTTGAGGATAATGCGTTTGAAACTCAGCTCCATCACTCCAGAAATTGTTTTAGCCAATTATTGCAAGCACATCCATCCAATTAACCTACCTAACCATATTTTTTATTTTATTTTGTTTTAATATGATGTTCTTTGTTCTTTCATAAATGTTTTTTTTTTTTT
>KZ651310.1:0-17326 GCA_001010745.2 Gerris buenoi | reverse complement strand
ATATATATATTAAAATTTGTATCTTCTTCTTTATACGGTATAAAATAAACCTACCATATAAAATAGTAATGCTGCAGATAAAATATACGGTGAAAGTAAATAGCGGGTCAAAGATAAACAGTTTGCCACGTAAAACACATACGACATTAAAAAACATAAACAAAACAATAATTCCTTCGCGTTTTATATCACTACTTGTAAGGTGTTATTTCAGAACAAAAAAAAGGTTCTTAACGTAGCGATAACGTAAGTGATAGGCTAGCACGTCCATACTAAAAAAACAATTTAAACTATACAAGGATATTCATGGCACTATCCGCCAGTAAAACAGATATATTCTTTAAATGACCCAGTGCCCTTGTTTTTATTGCTTTATTTTATATCTCAGGCTAGTAAAAACTCTTTGCTCTGTCCCATATCTAAAGGGTATAAATCTTTAATCGCAGTTTCCCGTTGACATGTATAAAATATACCTACCGTAAATATTTTCTTCTTGCCTCCTATTGTACTTTGCATCTTATCAAAACCGTACAATAGTTACTATTTTCCAAGCAATACTCGTTTACGACGGATATAATTTTTTATTGTGTTAAATTTCATTGCTATTATATTTACGTATATTTGTGATCTTTATTTCATGCATTGGAAATTTTCATTCACGACTATTTCTCGACATAAAATTTATTAAAGTTAGTACTGACTAAAAGCCTTTCGATAATAGTCCAAGAGATAGCGTGCAAAAAAGGGTTTTTGTGTATAAGTAAATGTTTTGGTGCCTTTTACAAATATGTGGTCGGCTAAGGCTAAGTTCATCTGCGGGGCATAGCTTGGCAATAAGTAGGCATTTCAAAAAACAAACCGGTGGAGAGCGGCCATATCCCGCCCTTTATGGTGAGCAATGCGATTTTCATGATCCTGGGTACTAAATTAGTTGGTAGATAAAAATCAAGTTGATAGCAGTTTGTCCCTTGATAAGGGAACGCTTTGATTTGGAGTAATATTTGACTAAGAAACCTATTAAGTGACATCAACTAGATTATTGGTCTACTGACCAAGTTCATAGTCAGGATCATGAAAATTACATGGCGGGCCAAAAATGGCGGGACATGGCCGGTCCCCACCGATCTAGCTTGATGTTAGTCAGACACTTTTTTGCACGCTATATCCTGGACTATAAGGATAATTTAGAAAATAAATTAATTTAGATATTTTACGTTTATTAATTACAAATTGTGGAAATATTCAACAAGAATGGTCTTTGGTCTCATCATAAAAGAGGTGTAGTGACCAAACAACATCTTCAGAGCCAAAAATTGTAATGGAATCTATTACAATTTTTTTATTACATAATTACAAAAAAAGACTGCCAATTAGTGTGTCACATAGCTTCCTCGCGTCATACTCCATAGACTTTTATGATTTTTTGATACAATTACTGATTAAGTGGAATAGATAACAGAGGTGCTGTGATGAAATAAACATTTTACGATAATTTGCACGATGAAATTGAATTAAGTTTTGACTCCTCGTGAGCATGTTGTAAGCGATTAAACCAAAGCATTTAACAAACTCGAATGTACATAGAACAACAAGATGTAAGTGATGTATACATTGTAACACACCAAATGCACAATATTGGAATAGAAGATGAACAATAACGATGTCTGGTTGTACTCGAATGGAAGATGATATTTTCAAATTACTTAAATTTAAATATTCACCTTCAATATTATAATCAAAGAAAATTGTCACAGAATATTAAGCATGCTAGAAATATTTCACTAATCAAGTTATAACGTTTTAGCCGCCATGAAATAAATTAAAATTAAGTCTCAATATCTGAATGTATAACATCAGCTTTACTTCTGCTCTTTTCGTTCGATTAATTAAATTTTAGATCTGTAAGTACAAATACAGTTTCAAATCGACATTCAATTACAAATCCTCCTATTTACCAAATGGACTTTTAAATACAATAGGCCAAGCCTGATCTTTAACTATTGTAAAGAATTTCAGACAGGTTAATAAGGTCCCCTGAGTCCAAAAAAGTGGTTTTTAAAAAAATTTCTATTTGTCCGTCGTCTATCATCTGTGCAGACGCGTGGAACCTAAACTACTGGGCTGATTTAGACAAAATTTGGCATACATGTTCACAAAAATCATCCCCCGAGGCGAAATCGAGAAATACTCTGAAAAAAAACGTGAAAACAAATATTTCTCAAAAACTGTTCTGACCATTTTGATTAAAAAATTCTAAAATGTAGTCCATTTAAAGACGAAACCAATGATACAAGTTGTATTCCCGGGAAAAATCTAATTCCTGAGAAAATAGCTTAAAACGCGGACGGAGAGAACCCGGGTTCGATTCCCCGCCCAGGAGAAGTTATTTTTAAGATAAATTTTGATGAAATGTACATACGAAAACTAACAAATGGAAAATATTGGGCTACGTAATTATGAAGTCGTATATGAGAAAGTTTGTAGGGCCAATTTTTTAGCATGGGACATGCTTTAGCCTTGACTTAACCACCAAAAAGTGTCACGTTTTCGAGGAACGCGGATGTGTGACGCAGAAGAGTTACTAAATTTTCTAATGATTTTCACGTACAACCAACAAATGCGCGTTTAAAGCATGTTCCATGTTTCTTTACTTTTAGCTACGGGCTCTAAATAATAATATCCGGGGGGTCTGGGGGTCTTCCCCTGCGGGGCCCGAAAAGCCGTTTTTACTTTCTCATATAAAGAAAAAGTATTGTGATGGCGCGAACATTCGATTTTGAGATGTTGATAGATTGACACGTTTTGAGGTCCCCTGAGTCCAAATAAGTGGTTTTTAAATAATGTATGTCTGTCTGTCGTCTGTGAAGAACGCCTTGAGCCTAAACATCTGGTCCGATTTTGACGAAATTTGGCATACAAGTTCAAAAAAATCATATCCCGAGGCGAAATTGAGAAATAAATTTTAGCTTCAGATTTTGGGGCGCTACCCCCCAAAAACTCTGAAAAAACGTAAAAAAATTATTTGCTAATACGGCTCCAACGATTTTGATTAAAGAATTCTAAAATGTAGTCCATTTAAATATACGAATCTAACGATATATGTCGTTTTCCCGGGAAAAATCTAGTTCCTAAGAAAAAAGTTTAAAACATGGACGGTGAGGCCCGGGTTCGATTCCCCGTCCAGGAGAAAATTTTGATGAAATGTTGAATAATAATTAAATGTAAATACGAAAACTTTTAAATTGAAAACACTAGGAAAAGTAATTATGAACTCTTATATGAGAAAGTTTGTCTGAGTTGTCTTGGACCGATTTTTTTAATACGTGAAAAAGTTAATTAAAAATTTCACCTTATGAATGCGTAATTTTAATATTGATCGAAACGTTAGAACGTTGATCGATCAGGAAGTTTTTCCTTAAGTCCGAAAAATTTAAGCTTGGTTCTTCACCAAGTTATGGAACCACAAAAAATTGATTTTATAACCTTTTTTAAAAAAAAAAATAATAATCAAATGTTTAGATTTTTTAGTCATGTTATATGAGGCAATGAAAAATTATA
Source organism: Gerris buenoi (assembly GCA_001010745.2). Classification (NCBI taxonomy): domain Eukaryota; kingdom Metazoa; phylum Arthropoda; class Insecta; order Hemiptera; family Gerridae; genus Gerris; species Gerris buenoi. The sequence goes on along the minus strand of KZ651310.1, from coordinate 13,768 downwards.
CTTTTGCTGTAGGAAAGTTTGTTAGCTTTACAACGAAACCTAAAATTTTATTCTAGCTTTTTTAAAATATTAGTATATTTATTTGCAAAGGTATGCATTTTAAAAAATCTATAAATTTGACCTCGTAGGAGAACGGCTAAGATTTGACCCATGGTTTCTATAGCGTTTTTTGTATAGCTCCTAAAGCGTAGAACAATCTACTTTATTTTTTCAAAAATATCACCAGTCACCCTGCATCTATATTATACATAATATAATATTATATAATGAGAACATTTACCAAAAATCAAAACAATTCAATTGACGTGTATCAACTTGACAGTTTGTCTGATTTTTTGACAGGCTAATCAGTCTTATTTCTTTTGGCTTTAGAAAAATCCCAAAAAATATATTCTTAAAAAAATTGACTAAATTCTAGTAAAATCGTACTAAAAATCAACTGATATAACCCATTCCACAATTTTGAAACAGCCGAGGCCAGTGTGGTCAAGGGGAATCACAATACACACTAACACAGGTAAGCCAAATTGTAGAAAAAATATTAAATAATTCAATAAAAAAAATATTACCTAATTACCCTTATCTAAATAACCTTTCGTCCTTAGGTAATTAGAGACAAAGGGATATTTGTATTTAATAATTTAATTTATTCTATATATTCTAAAATAATTTATATTTATTTAGACAAAAGAATCAAACCCCTTCTAGAGAGACTAAACTAAACTCGAATAGAAGTGAAAACATCCCTTAGTCTTAAAAAAAAAATAATTGGTAACCCACTCTTATATTCGTTTAACCTTTTCTTATAAGAAATTCCTTTGTTCAAATAACTAATGGCAAAGGGATATTTTAGTCCAAAGAACCTAGGGATAAAGCAACATCATACTTCTATATTGGTGTGGGGGCTAATTCAGATTGTACGTGACCCAGAATTTTTTTTTTAGTTGGACCTCTACCTGGTTTATATACAGGAGGGTTGTTTTTCTTTAGAAAATGAGCACACCGCGTTGCGGTGCGGAGCGGCTATTAAAAATTCAAGTGTACACAAAATCAAGGTTTTTAATTTAATATATAGGATTTTATCACCTAACCTCCAAGGTTAGGTCACGCACAATCCGAATTTACCAGGTGTGGGTAACCAAGCAAATAAGTGCCAATTATCTTTTTAGGCAAATATGGAGCATAGTGACCACCAATTTTCTTGTTTTTTTTTTAAATTGTTTCTTACAATATTTTCACAAGTTTTTAAATTTTGAATTTTTTTATTGTCAGTTTTTAAATATATTTGAAATATAAACGTACGCTCTTACTCTTACAAGAAATGCTAAAATTATGGTGTTGTAGGTACGTACGCAAAATTACATTTTTTTGCACACTTTTGTTAACATAAAAGTATTTGAATATTAAAGGTAGTATTTACTTATTTAGAAAATATATACGTACATATATTTTTAAACAGAGTTGAAGAAGATCATTAATATAATCGTTTGGTATATTTTATTTAAATTTTACTTTTCTTAACTTCCTTTCATTTTAAACTTTTTGCTTTGAAGCGAAATAATTTTGAATTTGTGGTTTTTGTATACGATCATTTATATAACATGTTTTAAAATATAGGGGGAAATATTTCGTTTGTTTAGGTAGTAGTGTAAGAGACGTGTGAACCCATGCGAAACTAATACCATCCACTTTTTGTACTGAAAAAGAGATTTTTTATTTTCTTTTTGTTATATATATATATATACTTTTTTTCTCTTTCTTCACGACTGGAATAAGTAATCACTAAGTTAAAGCAAGTGGAAAGAGGGTCGTAGAACGAGAGGGTCTTGGAACAGAAGAATAATAGACAAATTAAGGAAAGGCCAAAAATGCGCGGGTAGGAATAAATTTCATCGAATTAAAAAAAAAAGAAATAAAGAAAACCCCTTTTAAAATGGAAAATTTAGAGAGCTACTATTTTTTTGTTACAAATTTATACTATAAAATATATATGCAAATTTAATGTATCCAAGTACAATTGTGGTTGCATTGAATAGGTATGATAATATAGTTTATACGTATTTTATATTTTTAATAAAGAGAAAAGATGATAGACAGAATGCACATCTACGAACTGTGGTGCATAAATTTGTGTCAATGGCGCTTTCTAGGTACCCCTGAATTCCCCTATAGTATAGGGTATAGGATAAGGGAAGCTAACTACGGATTCCTGTGTTTTAACCCAAAAATTAGCAATTCTATTCCTCCATTGTATCTACTATTTATAGATAATAGATTACAATGTACATAGATAATGCATTATAGATTCTATAACAATAATACAACATATTATTTTCAAATCTGGAAGATATGGTTAGCAATTATTTTGACTATTATAATTTCCATAATAAATATTAAATGTATGTGTTTTGTTTTAGGGACAGGCGAAATGAATCAAACAACGGACTCTATGAGATCTGGAGACAATGAAGTAACTGTTTGCCCTGTATGTTAATATTATTACAAAACTTGGGTACTGTAAGAGATACAAGTGCATTAACAACAGAGAAACAAACCATGGAAATTATTAGGGGCCCTCGGTTTTTCGTACATATCCTAAAAAATCAATTTGGCAAAGAGACAATTTCTTTAAATCTTTTTTAGCATGGAATTCACTTGTTCTCGTTAAAGTAATTTGGTGGTGGGTAACAAAGTAAATGATTGCATTAAAGACAAAGTCTTTTTGTTGAATGCTATGACTTGAGGGATGTGAGTACCTACGTTTCGCTTTCAGTACTGAACGCATTTATATAGGGGATTGTCTCAAAGCTACAACAAACTGATCAGTTAGAAGTATTAAACTGAGAGTTCATAGCTTGTAGCTTCCGATTCGATATCATATTACTCAAAACCTCTACTGGTTATTTCAGCAATCAATACGAAATGTCTAACTTCTTATCTCTAAGTATCGGACTTTACTTGAAAAACCTAGAATTTTAAATCCAATTGTGGAAGACTATACTTACTAGATATGATTTAATATGTTTGTTATTTATAAATGTTTATTTCTTTACGGAATACAGTTCGAGTATTACGCTGCGGGTGGTTGGAGAAGGCCTAGGAGTGTGTGGACCAGCAATGTTCAAACCATGAGAAAGATGTATCCGGGAGAGAAATACAGTGCTAAGCAAGAAGTACTCTCTCCTCAACTATCTAGAATACCCTCACAGTATCATTCATCTTATATATACAGGCAGGGATTATCTCATTCAGTAAGTCAAGCGATAATTGATAACTGGTACTTTTATAGAAAAGGGACCCCCTTTTTGTTTTTATATACAAAAGAGTTTATATCCCTTAATCTAACTACCTATTAAGACAAAGGGATATTCCGTCCCAATATGCTTTAGGACAAAGGAATAACACACTTTTATATAAAAAAAAAGTGTGTAAGAAAGTATATTAGATTAAAAAGTAACTGGGCCCTTTTCTATAAAAGTGCCTTGATAACCGTTGGTAGGCCCATTTATTGCCGTGATGGAAGAAAAATATAGGATCTCGAGGTTAAAAAAAAAAATACGTGTAGTGCCGCGTGACACCCTTTAGGAACGAAGTTTCTTACCCTTTATTGAATAGAAATTATAAAATCACACTGCTAACTATTTACACATGGCGAAGTTAGATAAAGCGTTATTAGCGTAGTTAGGGCAAAATTAAAAGGAATACTTTTATATCGTTGAAGCGAGCGCTTTGCAATAAATATAAATTATAAAATCACACTGATAAGTATACGATGCGGTACTTATTTACTTGGGTACATACCAATAAGTATGTACCCAAGTAAATAAGGTGCCATAGGGAAAGAGTTTACCTTGGTACATACCATTTATATATTGGAAATAAATTAATAGACAAACTTAATCGGGATGTTGAAAAGCAGTGGGGCTTTTGTATGGGGTTAAGAAGGGGGAAGCCAAGAAAAGAAAAAAAGATGTACCCAAGTAAACAAGGCGTAATAGAGGTAGAAGTTTAGTTAGGTACATGCCGAAGGTATGTACCCAAGTAAATAAGGTGCTATAGGGCAGGAGTTTACTTGGGTACATACCTAGGGCAAGTATTTTTATTGACAAAAATGACAATGACAAGTCAAAGAAATCATTTTTAATGACAATTCATTTTGAATAAAATCAAATCTGGAAGGTTGGAAAAAATTACAATTTCAAAGAGAAACACATGGATAAACTTGAGTTGAGAGGACATGGATAAAGTTGAGGCATTAAAATGAAACAAGTCATATTACTGACTGAAAGGATAACGAAGTAGGAGATGTTTTAATGGTTCCAGCGTAAGTAAAATTAAATGGCATTTTTTATATATTTATGTAGATATATTTCAGAAATTGGAGCAATAAAGAAAATTTAATATTTTGTACAATGTACAATGGGACAAAGGAATATCACACTTCTGTAATGTTAAGTGACAATATCTGTTAGCCTAACAATCAAATAAGACAAAGGGACATTAAGTCCAATGTATTTTGGGACAAAGGAAAATTACACATATGTAACAAAAAGTGACAAAATCAATTAGTCCAACCATTAAGTTAGACAAAGGGACATTAAGTCTAATGTATTTTGGGACAAAGGAACATCACACTTATGTAACAAAAAGTAACAAATTCCATTAGTCAATGTATTTCGGGATCAGGGATTTACTTTGAAGTAGGAAATTTAAAAACACTTTTTTTATGCTAAACCCTTATTAATCCATCCGAGTACCAATATAAGTCTACCCGGATGGATAAAAACAAATTCACCTCATTTTTGAGGTGAATTGGAGGTATGTACCCAAGTAAACAAGTGCCTACGATGCTACTTCCTTATACATGGCCCAGTTAGAAAAGAGACAAAATTAAAAGTAACTAACTATTTGTACTTAGCGGACTTCAGGCAAAATTATAAGAAAAGCATTTTTTATATAATTTGAGCGAGATGCTTGCAATAAATATGTATTGAATATTGAGAAAAAAGTTAATCATGATGAGTTGATATTTAAAGAGTATGGTTGTAGTACAGTCCCGTTCCCTATCTACCTGGTACTCATTTCAAAATATTATAAAATATATCACTTCACTACACTAAAACTTCTGTTTTTATCAGATTTACTTCAATAGTACTTTAGGCTATGTGAATGAATTTTTATTAAAATCGTTACGTTAGAACATATGATGTCGGTAAAAACATTGTTTTCTCTATTTTAAACATTCAGATTCGCTTAAATAATATAAGCTATCTTTAACACTTCATAGTGGTTTTGGTGTTGGTTTTACTAAAAAAATATATACTTACCTATACATTTAAAAAACCCATTGAAAGAATTTTTTCCCGTCCTAAAATTTTTGTCCTAAATTTTATATTTGACGCTACGTTTACGCGAGCGTTGCTCGAGAGCGCTTGGGCGGGTAACGTTGTCAAACGAACTTTTCTTCTGTACTAAATTTCAACTAAATAGGTCAACTTTTACTCAAGTTATCGTCATTGGTGGACAGTCGGGTTTGTTACGTTTGATGTTTGGCTTTATGACGGATAGTTTTGTGACGGTCGTTTATTTCGGATTTACTCCTGGGCTTCAGACGCTGTAAGGTGCGATAAGGAACTTCGTTCCAAAAAAAAAAAATGCTTTAAGTTTAAACATAAAATAATTGCTTTGATAACAACTTTAGCTCAGATAACAGGAGAATAGTAAGACATGATTTAAGTTCGGTTAAAATCCTTTCATGACTACCTGTCCCATCATCCTAATCTTCAAAACCCCAAATCTATCTTCACCATTCATATTCTAGAAGAAATCCTTTTCTACTCCTAAAGAAGTAATTCTATAATATTACCCTATACTCTATAACCAGATATTCTTTGGCACTATTGTCTAGAAAACGGTCTAATAAATCGAAAAAATCCTGAAAGATTGTTTATAACTTATTTAAACATTACAAAGTTCGTTGTATTGACTGGGATTTTGTGATTATCAAACATAATGGTAATTGTTCATATCACTTGTTGAAATAAATGAAAAACACTTTACATACTTGTAAAATATAAGGTTATTATAAGGTATACCATAATTTTAATTTAAAACAAATCAGACTGGTTCAGCTTTTTAAATTTTATTTTTTTAAGAGGCTGAAACTGGTTTGATTTGTTTTAAATTAAAATTGTGGTAGACCAATAAACTTATATTTTACAAGTAGTGTTTTTTTTATTTATTTCAACAAGTGATATAAACGATTTATTATTTTTAAACATTACATGTAAAGTAATGGCCCATAAAACACACGCATTTATCAGCCTACCCTCCATTTCATATGGGTTGGATGTAACACATCTGAGTGCATTGCCCATGAATGCTTTCAGCTTATAACCTATGCTCCTATTATTGGTGTTTCAAGTACCAGATTTCGGTCAACCTAAAACAATAAATACCTCTTACACATTACCCGGATCTTATAAATATGTGCATCAAATAATATGAACAATCTAATTTTTGATACCCCACTAACATTTTTTTTAATTGTAACCTATTTAAATTTTGTAAAAAAAAAACAAAAAAAAAAAACAGATCAAGCCTGATATAAATAACAATGTTTATTAAGAAACATTTAATACAAGAAATAGACGTATTGTTTATAATGATGCTGGGATATAACAGACGGAAATTACTTTCCGTTAATTTTTAATTCAAACAGGAACGGTTACATAGCGAGAAAAGAAAATAAATACGTATAAATATTATGTCGTGCGTGCATAGCTTTTGTTGTGATATTAACAAAGAAAAAAATAAAAAGAATAAAAGAAGAATAACAGGGCAGTAGTAACAAATAAATTAACTTAAGTTACTTATTACAATCGAATACACTTCATATAGCATTTCCTCAATGAAATAATAATGTTAGAGAGTAATGCAGTTTCAAAGTTCTTTTAAGTCCATTCGACTATTATTATATAATTGAATAGACTGTTATTTATTATAGTATTGATTATTGAGCTGAGCGAAGCGAAGCTCTTATATGTAACTACATTTGAGTTTGAGCTAAAAACAATAAATACATAATATATCTATTTACAGAAAGAACAATAAAAACCACTTACAATACATCTTTTACCACTTAGAGTTGTTACCACTAAATACGTATAACCCCACTTATGAAGTCCTCTTAATATAGTTATTCAGTAATCTTAAGCTTATAATAAAGTTTGAAAGGCACTTTTTTTACTTTAGCATCCCCCTTGGTTCTAAACAATAGTCTTCCCTAAAAAAAGTCTCAAAGGTTAGTGTGTTTGCCTTCCCAAGACATTGGAACTCTTGGGCAGTTTTATATTTAACTAGCCATCACCCCGCGCGGAGCGCGGGGTTCATGCTAGGTATTATGCCCTTTCCAATACGGCATACGTGCGCTGCACCAGTAAATATTTAATAACTTTGGTTCTACTCAATTTGTTTCGATGAAACCAACCCTACAAATTGCACAACATGTTTGCGTTCACCTCTGGAAAAAAATTAATCGATTTCATTCAGCCAGTTTTGCGCCTATAAAGTCTGACTGAGGCGACAGACACAGATACACATATACATACACGAAAAAAGTTAAGGCCGGATTCGGTTTTCGGGATGTATAAAACGAAAAAGTATCCAAAAAAATTTCAATTCTGATCAATGTACAGACAAAACTTTAATTTTATATATATAGATATTCCTTTATTTTAAAAGTTGATTAGACTAGGGATATGATCACAATTATACAGGGTGCCACAATAGTATGGAAACCCCTGAATAAATCGTCAGAAATTCATTTGTTTGAAAAAAGTTAAGTACAAAAGTTTCAGGATTTTTCCTTAGCTATTCAATGGTGGCCTTAGATTTGACCTTAACCTTGCCCTTAATGGTCATTTAAAGGTCAACTTTGTTATTTTAAATGGGAACTCCCATTTTTTATTGCGGATTTTATAAGAGCAGGAAATTTTATGTAAAATATGACCTTGACAATGTCCTTGAGCATGACCTTTAAGGACATTCCAAGCTCAAAATTGTTTTTCCACTAGGAAACTCTAATTTGTATTGCGGATTGTGAAATAACCAAATTTTTCCCTTCAACAGCAGCCTTCACCACAGACTACACCACGTCCTTGAACATGACCTTCAAGGTCATTTAAGCCCTTCCCCCACCCCTTTTTTCATTTATTAATTTAAGTACTTTTATTCATTTTTTTTTTATCGTGGTCTAATTTCTGGTCATGGCTAAGGATGTGGTCAACCTTCATGACAAAAATTTAATAAAAGTACTTAAACAAATAAATAAATGAAAAAAGGGGTGGGAAGGTCATGTTCAAGGACGTGGTGTAGTCCGTGGTGAAGGCTGCTGTTGAAGGGAAAAATTTGGTTATTTCACAATCCGCAATACAAATTAAAGTTTCCCAGTGGAAAAACAATTTTGATCTTGGAATGGCCTTTAAGGTCATGCTCAAGGTCATTGTCAAGGTCATATTTTACATAAAATTTCCTGCTCTTTTCAAATCCGCAATAAAAAATGGGGGTTTCCATTTAAAATAACAAAGTTGACCTTCAAATGACCCTTAAGGGCAAGGTTAAGGTCAAATCTAAGGCCACAATTGAATAGCTAAGGAAAAATCCTGAAACTTTTGTATTTAACGTTTTTTAAAAAAATGAATTTTTGACGAGTTATTCAAGGGTTTCCATACTTTTGTGCCACCCTGTATACACAAGTGTGATATTCTTTTGTCCCGCAAGGTACATTGAAATAATTATCCCTTCGTCTTAATCTAAATTTAGACTAAGGAATATATACTACTCTGTAATCTGTATATTATGTTCCTTTGTCTAAATAAATATTAATACAAAGGGATATAGGGAGGTATGCTAGAGTAAAAAAAAAAATACCGTTTGAAATTCGCAGGATGTTAAAATAAATTTATAAATAAATATGTTTTTGAAATTATTAAGTTGTTTGTTTAGACATTAATAATAACACTAAGGAAAGTGTTACAAACACAATTAAAAACATCGGTTGGTCTGTGAAAATTTAAGAACACTTCATAGCAACTCTCAAATACGTATTTTTACTTTGATAGTCCCCATTCTATTAACATTATCTTGAATGTTACATACTGCAAGAAGACATTGAAAAGGATAACATTTTATATTTTTCTAAGAACCATGTATGGGGAAAACATTTTCTTCAGTATTGATTTTTTTCTTAGTTTTTGGAAGTATCATCCCCAAATCTAGAGCTTAATTTATTTTACGATTTCACCTCAGAATGTTCTTGACTTTTCCTAAATTTTTATATCGAATTCGTCTGCATAGTCAAACATTATTTTTCATAACCACTTTTTTGGCCCCAAGGGACCAACGAGAATATCCCGAAATCAAAAAAATCGAATTTTCGCGTATTCAAAATACTTTACACGTATTCTGTATATTATATGAAAAAGTAAAAAAGAACTAAATTTAGCTTTGGCAGTACGATTATGCGGGGGATTTCTTTTTCAAGATATAATAATTTTCTTCAATCCTCGGCTTTATTGTATGAGAATCAACAGCTCAACATGCCTGACAGTGTATTATGCATATTCCTTCGACGCTTTTTGCGACTTTACAACCTTGTTATTTTTTAGGTGGAAGGTTTGCGAATCAAAACAACCCTCCTCCCTCATGTTGAGTGAAAAAAACAAAGTTCGATAATCCAAATATAGTCTTGACACTAGAAACAACTTTTTTTTTACCACATATCAACAAGGAATGTTTTCTGGGGAATAAATTACACCCCGAATTTGTGGAGATGGGTGGGTTTTCTTTCGACACCATAGATTCATTTTAGAAGGGGCTTCGAACCTAAAACGTTTCCAAATGGTTCGAGTTAATGTGATGTATCCGGGGTTTTTGCCATTTGCCTAATTTCACTGTAATGGGATGGGGTGAAAAAAGGGAGGAGATGTTTGGTGAAAGATTCTTTTTTTTGACTGTCTTTGGTAACCTATTTTGAGTTTTAGCTCCTTTTTCGTGGTAGAAAGGCTATATTCATACTCATTTAAAAGTCATCTTTAGCGTTTTTTTTTTTTTTTTTTTTTCGCCACGAGGCTTAAAACTTGAAGCGATCTCTCTTTTTACAGAGCTCATTATAATGACACGACCCCTCTTACCACTGTGCATGTCATTAGACCCTCCGCACTGCTTCCTAGCTAACATGGCATTAAATGTATTCAATTTTCATCTAACAAGATGCCTACATCTCAAAAAGTTTTTTTTTATATATAGAAAAAACCAAACTTAAAAACCCACAGAATCTTTGAAGTATATAATTTGAGGGAACGGCCACTTTAAGTAAGACATGTTTAAAATGTAGTATGCGTCCAACGACCACCATGTAGTGCAGTATTTACATATTATAATTTTGATGATACTAAAATATTTAAATTTTAGTTTATAAATTTTGTGTTATATTCAAATATTTCTTTTCTAAACCCAGTCCCTCTAACTAAGTTGTATTTTGTACAAATAAATTAAATTTTAAATCAACTGATAATAAATAATCTTTTAATCTTCCAAAAAAAGGTCAAAACTAATCTTAATTACAAAGGTATTGTGTTCAGTACTAATAAACAAATCACGATATTTCTATTTTTCATATTAAACTAATTAATATTTACTCCTAGACTTCTATTTAGAACAAGTTAATCGCTAACGCTTTGCGTGAGCAATCCAACTTTATATATTTATTGACATCGCGTTGCCTTATCATTGAAGTGAGCGTATAGTAATAAATATTTGAATATTGAGAAAATAAATTATCAAGATGAGTTGCTAGTTAAAGACTTTGCCCAAAATGAGACGCAGGTGAGGCAGGTGGCGTAAAAAGACTCACACGTATAGGGTGAGGTGGGGTGACGCGACGTAAGGACGGCTTCCCGTGGTCCTGCGGACCGTTGTAGCCTACCCAAAGCTTCCTCTAATCACGTGTCCTCGTTAGTGATTTGATTTATCTCGTTTATCAACATTTTCATTATTATTCATATTTTCTCTCTTTTATTTTATTAAAAAATTTTAAAACAACTTATTAAGGCTATGTGTTCGTGGGAAGTGTTGTACGATACAAGTCATAAAGACAATAAGCGATGGAAATTGAAGGCCCAGATACGGGAAGAAGTAGCCAGGGAGTTGTTAGAGATTCCCATTGATGTATGGGTCCAAATAGTATTAATGGAAAAAAGTGAACAATTTCGTATGCATTCCTTCCTTAAAAGGCATAATTTAAAAATATTTTCTTCAGTATTTCTGTAGTAAGGCCAAATTTAATGTAGATGTAGGCCTTTGTACATTTCTCTGAAATATAAGTATCCTGAATTTTATGAGTATTATCAAATTATAACGTTGTACTATTAATCCATCGCCTCTTTCTACGTATTCCTTTCTACAATATAATTTTACACCGCTATAAGTACGAAAAATATTCTCTGCAACGTGATTCTCTCGCCACTTTAACTCTAAAATATTTTTTGCATGAAAGATATTTTGTCTTTTAATTATCAGTTCACTAATACTGATAAAAGCTAGTGATAGTAGATGGACAGTTGGACCGGACCACTGGTTCGAGCCTAGCAATTTGGCCCTTATTAGTCCCATTTTAATATCCCCATATAGTAGTTATTCCAGACACTTTTCACATTATACCATTGTACATTGACGGTGCTTAGGCTTCCGCGGGTCGTCTTGTAATGAACAGCTTGGTTTTCCGATGAAATCTCGTCACGATAGCGTTGACCATTCCGTAAACCTTCTTTAGATTGATACTCCCTTCTCTTCTGTTTTTATAAGGAGAGTAACTGTCTAAAGAATTGCCGGGACTTATTGTTTAATGTAAACAGATCAAACATCAGTGAATCTCTTTGTTTTTGTCAAGTAGATTTAGTTTAACAAAACCGTATAAATTCAAGTAATTTTTAAACAGAATTTATCAATTTACGACGGATAGTAACGCGTAATTAATCTCTAATTCAGATTTGATTAAATCTCCCAAGTTTCATTCCCACGTTGACTGTGCATAGTTTAAAGTTAGGTCTAAATCAACAAAATGTTATCTTGGGTGCTTGAAAATTTATTTTTGCTCCGTTAACGATTCTCAGCTCCAGAATGTTTAGTAGACTTGCGGAGAGGGGAGAATCTATTAAATTTGCATTTGGCCCTACGTTAAGTCTTGTCAGTGTTACTCCCCCTTCTCTACCGAAAGCGTTAATTATCATAATTATGCCCATAATTATCTCGGAATACTACAAATTATAATTCAAGGGCCCCGTGCGAAACATGTTTAGAAAATATAACATCGAAAAGCAAGATTTCACGAGCTGGTCAAATCGTATGTTCAATTAAATTAAACTCTTAAAAGACTTGATAGTTTGCAACGTCGAGTAAAACATCTAGTCACTGCGCTCTCAAATAAAATATAGATGAAACCGACGCTGGCTTTAGCGATTTATTTAAGCTAAAAATAAGCTTGACAGACGATGCCAGGCCACGTGTTTCACCGCTTTAAGTGGTAGATCAACTTAAGTTATAAATTAGTTAATAAATTTAGAAACTAGAGATCATACGATGAAAAGAATTCAAAGATTAGTTACGATCGAATTCATTTTGGTAACAAAAATGAACTGTGTTCTACCAACATCGCAATAACAACTGACTTTAACGGACCATCTCTAGTGTTTATTACTTTTTATTCTTGGAAACTCAGTTCCTTTATGACGGTACAATATCTGATAATAATACTAAGAAGAGATCTTCCTCAAACTTAATTGGAAGGATTGAGAAATAGTAGGATTTACTACACAGTTTCTCAGCCTCAGGGTAATTCCTATAAACCTATATATTTTATTGTACTGGCTTTAAATCTGAAATGACCTATACCAATACCAGAGAAAAATAAAGTAAAGTAAAACAGAGAATTGAAGCAGCAACAGTATCACACAAGGCTATTACTATTCCTTCTTCCTTTTCCTCTATACTTCCTTAATAATAATAAACTTTATTGATATAAATATAAAATTTAACAACATATGAAAATTTAATTATAGTCTCAGTACTAAATAAATAATTTTATTCCCCTTGTGGACAATAATATGCTTCTTGATTTTAGTTTAAAAATAAATAGTTTAAAGGGGAAACAGCTTAAACAATAACTAATTGGCTTTTTTGTCAACATATACTTTAATAATTCGATAATATATTAAAAAATCTTTCTTTAGCAATGGTTAGAATATTTTACTTTGAGTTATCCTCCTCCTTTTGTCAAAATGGCACAAGTGTTAAATACTTTTGAAATATAGTCTTCAGGAACGAACTATAGGGGTTTATTTTTTTAGTTTTACCAACGACACCCTAAAAACAGAGGGGAGTATCAATCTAAAGGAGGTATGTGGAATATTCTTCTCTAGACTTTTACTCCCCTTATAAAAACAGAAGAAGTATGATATTCCTTTGTCCTAAAGTACATTGGACTAAACTTCTCTTTGCCTAAATAGTCACTCAGTCAAAGTTATTTATATTCGAAAAAAAAAAACAACCTCAACCTAGCTCTCAATTAGAAGCAAACACCTTATGGGTCTGAACTACCCAACCCAATATAAATAAAATAAGCAATGTCAACAACGACTATATACATTTAATATAAACCAGTATCTGAAAACGCGAAAGGCGCAACCTATTTTGCTAATCTAAATTGTTT
>KZ651309.1:549711-574407 GCA_001010745.2 Gerris buenoi | reverse complement strand
TGCAGGGGTATCCAACTCCAGTATTCTAGAGGTGTAAGAGCACTAGCGCTCCACGGGAAGATGGTGGTTAAAATTGTAAACTACTTATGATCTTTTGACATTTATACTACATTGTAAATAAACAATAATAAAAACAACTGCCTCGGTGGCCGAATGAGATGTGCGATCGCTTAAAGTGCGAAAAGTTCGCTTAAAGTTCCCGGGTTCGATTCCAGGAAAATGACTGATTAATTTATTTCTTTGAATTAAAAAGCTCGAAATCTTTTGAATGATGTAAAAGATTTAGTTATAATATTAACCGCACCTTCCCGTGGAGCGCTAGTAGTCTAACACAGGTAGATAAAGAGGGGAGTTGGAAATCTTTCCGTTTAAGGATTCTATGATCGCTGTTTTCTCGGTAAAAAACAAAAAAAAAACAACTAGTTTCTCAGATATTGATTTCATTGAAATACCAGTAGTACATTTCTGTTAATCTGTTAATAATATATTAATAAAATTAGATTTAAGGGGATTAAATTAAATTGGATTTAAATTCAGTATCTCTGTGTTATATGAGATATAGATTTGTTTTAAAATGACATTTAAATATAAAGCTATTAACTATTCGATTAAAATTCTTTTGTGTTGATAAGAAATAAATTGCAGATAAAACAAGGTTATACATATAATATATACAGTATGTCCACAGATGGAGTTGTCTATACGTATAGATTCCAAAAAATTTGAAAAATTTCCAATTTTTGAAGAAAAGTCACTCCATAAAATATCCTGCTTGTTCTTAAATGAAGATTTATAGTATTACTTTTTGTTCCAAAAATTCCCTGTACCCAGAGGGTACAAATTAATTTCTAAAATTGTACAAGAGGAAACCGGTCCAAATTTCGACAATTTAAGAAAAAAGTATTCTTTATCATTTATTTTAAATACTATACCAAAATTATTTTTTGCATATAAATGCCGATACTAAAATTTCAAATATCCCTCCCCCTTCCATTTATAAAAAGTAAAATTTGTCTGATTCTAATACACAAGGGATCGATTTAAAGGTCTCATTGAGTGCATTAAAAGTTGTGGTATTACTATTTTTGATAAAAACAACATAAAGCTATTAAAGTGAAAATTACATAGGAAAATAAATTCATGTTTGAAAATGACGATTCTATCTATATATATAAAAATGAATGTATGTCTGTCTATCTGTCTGTCTGTCTGTCTCTTATGCCTGCCTAAACCGTTTATTCGATTGCGATGAAACTTTGGGAAATGTTTGGACGCATGCCCGGGAAGGTTTTTAAGTTGGTAAAACTATGTCCCAACAGATAGGAACCCGGGCTGCGCCGGGTACTTCAGCTAGTTTAAAATAAAATGTAAATAATAAATTACGATTTTCTCTATAAATGCTCTCATATTGTTTCTATAAAAAAAGCATACCCCCAACTTTTAACGCACTCAATGAGACCTTTAAATCGACACCTCATGTACTAGAATCAGACAAATTTTACTTTTTATAAATGGCAGGAGAGGGGATTTTTGAAATTTAACACACAAACACACACACACACACTATCACAACTTCCAATCATTAGATTCTGACTAAAATAGTCGAATTATCTCTAAATTCAAGTTCTGTATTCCTTCAAGGCTTTTGAAAAAAAAAATATATATATATATTTTCCACATTGTTAATATTGTTATGAGCGAAATATTGATGACAGTTCCTAACCTTTGACTTTAGAGTACATTGGAATTATTACTGTAACTTTAATCAAGGAAAGATGCTACTTTCTTTGAATATTCTGAGTCTTTATATACTTGAACTATAGTTTGTGATTCTAGAATTCTGCTAGGAAGCTTATACATTAACATTCTTTTGTAAAAAATCTTTCATCAGCAAGCCCGAAGAGAGGTAAGAGCTTGAGGTTGTTTTTGCATGCAGTTCCTCATTGTGATTTATGTGAACATGTTCTGCAAATATGTAGACATGCACATGCATCCTCGTCTGCCCTCTAGCCTATAAAACAAGGGAACGAAGTGAGGCGTTCCTTTCTCTATCTATACAAATTCTCCTCTTCTCTAAGTCTTTCTACCTCTTACCATACAACTGAATGAACTCTACGAACAACAGTAGTACTAGTACTGTAACAGTAAACTAAGCGTAGCGGTTTTCTTTGATCCTTATCTTACTTCTAGGCCACAAGATAATTCAGTAATTATCAACTGCAAAAGGTAATCGTAATGTAGGTATGTATATAATGAAGTTTGCAAAGCCACATTATGTGATTCCATTTTCAGCATTTGGATCATCTTTATAAAATCTAATTCCCAGACTCTAGTAGTAATGCAGATAAAACGCTAAACATTTTGAAAAAATTATTTATAATACTTAATATTAATTATGATAATCCATAAATTCATAAGCACTTCTATAAGAGAGGGGAGATAGCATACCACGATTGCTAAAAAAATCGTGGAATGAAATAATTAATCTTAAACATTTTAATTCCTATATTAATAAGTTTAGTTTAATAGTTGCTAGGGTAGATGGATAATAATAAAAAATGTAACTAGATTTCCTGTGGTTGCTGGAGTGGATGGATAATGAAGTGCAAGGTTTCATTAAAGGTGGATATAATCCATTTTCCTAGATATACGCTTCGACCCTTATAAAGGTCATCTTCAGTCTTTAATTCCTTAATTAACAAAATCAATTAATCATTTAACTTTGACATGATGTATACGGAATCCTATTTACTTTCTCATATAAAGAGAAAGTATCGTTATGGTATTTTGATGGATTTACACGTTTTGAGGTCCCCTGAGTCCTAAAAAGTGGTTATTAAAAAATGTCTGTCTGTCATGCGTCTGTAGTCTGTGCAGACGCCTGGAGCCAAAACTACAAGGCCGATTTTGACGAAATTTGGCATTCATGTTCAGAAAAATCATACCCCGAGGAGAAATCGAGAAATGAATTTTAGCTCCAAATTTGGGGGCGCTACCCCCCAAAAACTCTGAAAAAACGTGAAAAAATTATTTCTCGAAAACGGTTCCGACGATTTTGATTAAAATAATCTAAAATATAGCCCATTTAAATACGAATCAAATGATATAAGCCGTTTTCCCGGGAAAAATCTAGTTCCGGAGAAAATAGCTTAAAACGCGGACGGAGAGAGCCCGGGTTCGATTCCCCGCCTGGGAGAAGTTATTTTTATGACATATTTTAATAAAATGCTGAGTAATAATTAAATGTACATNGATTTTTATTAAATAATTCTAAAATGTAGTCCATTTAAATTCGACATAAGCGTTTTCCCGGGAAAAATCTAGTTCCTGAGAAAATAAATTAAATCGTGGACTATTTTAAAACGTGGATAAATTTTGTTGAAATGTTCAATAATAATTAACTATACAAAAACTAGTAAATGGAAAATACTGGGCTAAGTGTTATGAACTTATATATTTAAGAAAGTTTGTCTGAGTTGTCTCGACCGATTTTTTTTATTTTTAGTAGTAATCTTAAAAATTGGATTCCTTATTAAACATATTGTCAAAGTTAAACGATTAATTGATTTTGTTAATTTAGAAATGATGACCTTTACAAGGGTAGAAACGTTTTTCCAGTAAAAATGGATCAAGTCTACTTTTATTTACACTTTACACCTTACTATCCATCTACCCATAGCAACTATTAAACTAAACTTATTGATAAAGGAATTAAAATGTGTAATAAAATGTTTAAGATTAATTGTATACCATGATTATTTAGCAATCCCCCCCTCTTCTAAAAGTGCTTATGAATTTATGAAGTATCACAACTCATATTAAGTATGTATTATAAATAATTGTTATTAAGTCTAGCTTTACTTACACAATACACCCAATTATCCATCCATCCTACCAACTATTAAAATTAAAAAGGTTTGTTCAACTTACTTTATTTATTTAAATTATTTTATTTAAATAAAACTTTATTTAAAGTTTAGTTTATTATATGCTGTACATTTATGTTAGAATGATAAAACTATCTGAAAAAATATGAATGTTGGTAAGGGAGTTAGTTTAATTAGCGTTATTCCATTGTCCCTTCGTTAGGAGAAACAAACCTGATTATTAACTGAACTCTTCTCTGAACTCTAACATGTGTCGAGGTTATGTCTGTATTAGAGTGTAAGGGCGGGCCTCGGACTTGCGTGGCACTCGACACCCTTTACTAATGTCATCTTCTCATGACACTCGCCCTTTCTTCTAACAAGTGCTATATTTTTATCTTTGCTTCCCTTTATTAATTAATTTAATTAACACCATGAGATAAAAATGTTACTAATTAAAGGATATTCAGAAACACCTTTTGAACAATTATTTGGGATAAATCTTCATTTTTAGATAACCAGAAAAGATATGATGTCAACTGTTTTGTAATTTGTGATACAAGTTTTCCAGTGGTGATCAATATTAATTAGAGAATGTATGGTGGAACATCAGTTATTGGATAACTAAGTGGGTACTCCAAACGATGTCAGAATAAGGTTATGGGTTTTCCATTGGTGACTTAACTCAACCTAAATCCAAAACTAATGCATTGACCATTATAATAATCAAGTTTTAGGTCATAACTAAAGGTTACCAACGTCTTTGGGTTTATTGAAACAAAATTAAGTATTGACCAAGAATAATTTTTCTTCAATGTAAGCCAACTAATAGGATTTGATAATGTTATACTGTAATGAACAAAAATACACAAATATTTCAATTAAATTCGAAGGAAAATGCTTAGAGAAAGTCGAAGGCCACAAAAAAAATATTTTCTCGACTAAAGGGAATTTAAAAAAAAGGAAATCTATAGAATCAAATTATAATTATTATTAACAATGGGAAATAGACAGAGAAAAATAGACTCCAGTGCCGGGAATCTATTTTTCTCTGTCCATTTCCCATTGTTAATAATAATTATAATTTGATTTAATTTAAAACTTAAACTTTCCGTAGTATGAATTCTACCAAAAACCTAAAAGTGGAAATCTATTGATATCCTTAAAGGCCCCCAGACACAATCAAACATTTTTCGCAGTCCATTTCCCATTGTTAATAATAATTATAATTTGATTTAATTTAAAACTTAAACTTTCCGTAGTATGAATTCTACCAAAAACCTAAAAGTGGAAATCTATTGATATCCTTAAAGGCCCCCAGACACAATCAAACATTTTTCGCAAAAATCATGTTTGCGCAAAAAAACCCCAACCCAGCGGAAACAGCCCCATACACGGTTAAAATGTTTGCGGAAACATTTTGACCGTGTATAGGGGCCTTTAGTTGAATATTTACATTTTAACAATACTTCTCTTTATACATAAATACTGCACGTATGAGATAGTGAAAACCTTATAAAATGTTCAAATTTTTTTTTGGAGAAAAGACAAATGAATGAAAAACTACAAAATGGATCGAAACTAACAAAAGAAGAATAAATTCTAAAGGACTAGTCTATCGTTCACAAAAAGGCAAGGGCAAGGCTTCAATTAGGATTTTCACCACTCTATATTTAAAACTATATTTGTTTCCATCTACTACTATATAAAGTTTGAATATTTTCCAAGCCCCTTTACCTAACCCTTTTACCATTTATAAATGGGAATATTTAGGGTTAAAAAAACAAACTGAAAAATTTTATATTCCCTCATACAGGTTGTGTAAGAATAATTGCAACATCCTCCAGATTCTTAAACGATGAAATATCCAGTAACGTAAAATTATTAGATTAACTTCAAAATAGTCGATAATAATATCCATGCGAGCTTAGCAAGCTTTTTACATTTAACAAAATATGCACCCTGTTTGCCTGATTGACTGTTTGTCCGTCAGTAACGTTTATGCGTCTTACGAATTTGAGTAAAAGTTGACCGATCTCTGTGGAAATTCTCATTAATGGACAGGGATGATAGATGTATAAAATAAAGTGTAATGAGATAGATATCACAATGAGTGGAACTAAAACATTGGTTTATGATAATACGCGAAAAGAAGGGAAGTGCGCAGGAGGTTAAAATTAATATGGGACCATATGTTTGACATACTATCTGAATTTCATCAAAAACGAATGAGCAGGTTTTAAAATAAGGGCGTTTGTGAAAATAACGGACAGACGGACAAACAAACAAGAGCACAAAAATGTGGCATAATGTCTGAAACACATTCTAGAAGATTGGAGACAAAAAAAATTAATTTCATCCGTTACCTTAGGTAAGCTTAGAAGTAGAATAACAATGTAATACTTATGATATTTGTAAGCAATACATAAAAAAATTATTATCAAAATCCCGAAAATAAATAAAATTTATCCTAGGGATAGAAAAGAAAGGCACTTTGATCTTGATTATTACGCGATATTGCTTCAAGGTGAAGGATCAATTGCGGGGCCTCTGCCTTCAGGCCAACCTATACAGAGCAATAAGACAAATTGGATTTGAGGTTTATATTTTTGTCCTCTGGCCCTTTTCTATATATATTTTTTTTTTTTCTTCAAAGGGATTTTTGTTAGAAGAAGGGTGTGGGAAGGAGGTGACACAAGAAATAGGATAAAGGGAAGAATGAGATGAAGAAAGAATGAAAAAATAAGAGAGAAAAAAAATTGTCTAGTGACTCTTGTACGTGTGTATAATACAAAGAAGGTAAGTAAAGTGAAGGGGGGTTGTTTTTCTTTACCTTTTTCTTGTATTGCTGTAGTGAAGGTTGGTTTAGTGGTGGTGTGCTGGCGTAGGAATAGGTCAAGTGGTTGGAGGGCCCGGGAGGAATCGAGTGGAGAGGCGAGTGCCTCATCCCTCAACCATCCTCTCATCTACCTGTAACAATACACAACTATCAGCAAAGTGAAATCCTTCACCAAACTACCACCAAGCCTCATCACCTTAACGAATAGCCTCCAAACCAAAACAACAACAAACACATCAATAGGCTTTTTTTCATTCTTACTCGTGGCAATCTTTGTTTTAACCACCCTTGGTTCAAGTACCCAAGACAAAAATATCTCTAGTTTATTGTGTAGTGATAATTAATTCACACTTGAATCAAGTGTGGATTAATTATTACTATGTTTGATTACAACACGATATCGGTCAATATCAGTTTCACAATGGAAACTTAAAATATCAAGAAATTTGCTTCTGTTACAGCAGGTAAGACTAATAATGATCACAATGCTTCCGTTACAGCAAGTAAGAATAATTATGATCACAATGCTTTCGTTACAGCAAGTAACAATAATAATGATTACTGATGAATATGAATATAATTATTGTGATCATTCTGGAGAACGAAATGTGTTTGTTGTTTTGAAGTCTCCGAATTCATTCTTCAAAAATTCCGTTTCACTGATCAGGAAACGATTTATTGAAACCTTGATAGAAAAACATATCAATATGTTTGTGAAGCACCACATCCTTAATAGTAATTATCCGTATCCGATGTTGAAAATCATTTGATAAATGGGGAAAGTAGCCCACAGATGGAAAATACATGTGACTACCACTGGAAATTGAAACACAGACCCCATAATGATTTTATTATTTTATATTCATGTGAAAACTCGTCTAATATACACGTCGTTTACACTCATTTTATTTGGGAGACGAAAATAGACATCGTTTTTGCAGAAAGGCAGGATGTATCTTTTTCTTAAGCACACTAATTTGAAGATAAGCAGGTGATCGGTCAATGGTATATTTATAGTTCTGATTAACGTATTCCTATTGTGTTATACATTGAAGAAAGAGGTTAGACAGAATCTGTGCCAAAAGTTAATTTTGTTTTTTATAGTCTGGAGCAGGAGCACTCCCGATTAGTTTCCATGAATGATCCTCCTCCAAAGGACAATCTTTAGGTTTAAAACCTAAAATCTAAAGATTATATTATAACAGGTCTGGAGAATAGCAACTATTGACAACTTTACACATTAACCGTGCAAAATATGTCTCACTTCTAGAATTTAAACCACTGAAGAGGGCTCTTCGGAATTCGGTTCTCGAAACTGAATTAGAGTTGCAAATATGATAATCACGTGATTTCGCCAAATCTTTCACTCCCGTTTCTATCTTTTTATATCAATTTCTTCCTTAATTTATAACTGTTACCTTTAAGTCTAGAGTCAATAAAAATAGACAAATGAATGAATCAATATAGCTCGGAATAATAAACGGAAAATGAATAGTGAATACATTACAGTTGAATTATTTAGCCTTTCAATTTTAGTTACATTCGTATATTTGTTTAAAGTATAAGGAAATTTTAGTTGAGTCGGTGCTAGAGTGTGAAAATGTCCTACATTTTTGTTTATAGTAGAAAAATTACTTGTATATTAATCATTTTATAGAAAATGTATAATTATTGTGAAATTGTGTTTCAACTTTTATACTCCAAATTATGAATAATTATCCTGCAGGGCGATAATATACTTAATCAAGTTCAGTTAATAAACATTATATGAAAAATAAAGCCAGAATAGAAAATAGCAAATCTATTCACAAGAGGCATTTATACAGGGTGGTCCAAAAGTCTCCCCCCCCCCTCTTAACTTTTGAACGGTTTGAGATAAATTAATGAAACTTGGGGGATCACTACCATGCAAAGGGAAGTTTGTTTTCATGCTATCACCCACTCGGGGCAACCACCTACTTTGCCCCCAGGCCACCCAACTTCAAAATTTCAAATTGGAACCTATATTTTTGATAGCATATTTGGATTCTAAGGTGAAAAATAATAAACTTTTACTTGAAACTATTTTTTCTATCACCAATATTTTGCCCCCTACAGTGGGGCAAAGATAGCAAAATAACCCTTTAGAAATACTAAAAAAAATAACACTTATTTCGTTATAAAATCTAAACGGTTGAAAAAAATGTAATGGAACTTGGGGGACCTGTACCATGTAAAGGGAGGTATGTATTCAACCACTCGCGTACTAGGGGCAACCACCATTTTGCCCCCAGGCGCTGAAATCTACAATATTTATGCCTTTTCCCCCCTATAGGGGGCAAAATATTGGAGATAGAAAAAAAAGATAGAAGTAAAATATTCTTATTTTTTGCCGTAGAATCTAAATCTGCTATCACACTTCATGTCAAAATTTTGAAGTGAGGTAGCCTGGGGGCAAATTGCCTGGTTGCCCCTGGTGGGTGATAGCATGAAAACAAACTTCCCTTGGCATGGTAGAGATCCCCCAAGTTTCATTAATTTATCTCAAACCGTTCAAAAGTTAAGAGGGGAGGGGGAGACTTTTGGACCACCCTGTATATGCAGAATGTACAGGACCTTGAAAATACCTGCAATTATTACATGCCCATGCCCTCTTAACAAAACAGCATTGCTATTTTACATAACAGAAGAACATTTTAGCAGAGAATTAGCACAATACTTTAAATGAATTATGAATAATCTTCATTTAATAAAGAAGAAATATGGGCATTTGTATACTGTAGCATTAATTCCACTTATTTCCATAATATTTCCTTTACTATACGAGTAAAATTAAAATTGACAGGACAAAAAAATACAATAATAACGTGTTCACTATTTATTTTCTGTCAATTTTTAGACACAGGGATGCAATAATCATTTCTATATTGATTAAATAACAACGATCTATTTGAATTCATAAACATTTTTTTTTTTTTTTTTGATCCTTGATGGCATTAATGAAATCAGCATAGCAGACACAGTAAATACTGTAAAAAAAATGAAAGAAAACTGAAGATGAATTACGGATGTCAAATTTTTTCTATTTCACCTATAAGATGGTATATCTTAAAGGCCGAACACGATCAAAATGTTTGCGCAAACATGATGTTTGACGTGTATGGCCTAAATTTGCCCGACATCATGTTGAACACCATATTGAACATCATGGTTGAGCAAAATGTTTGACCATGTATAGAGGCCTTACGTGTATGCCAAATTCCATCAATGTTGGATAGGAAGACAAGCCTACACGCATATTTTATTATTATTATTTTTTTTTTTTAATTTAAGGAACCTCAAAACGTGTTAATCCATCAAAATAGAATTTTCAGCCATCACAGTATTTTTTCTCAATACATACTATGTATATTGTAAAGTAAAAATAAGTTAAGTACAGAAGAGATGAAAATGCAACATTGAAAACTGTCGTAGTATAATAAATACGAGTATTTTGTTTAGCTCATTCAATGCAATAAATAAGTAAATCAAAAAAGTATTATTTCCCCCTAATCCCAAATCTCTTTTTAATCATCTTTATAAAATGAGTGTATTCTGCCAAAAATAATAGTTATAAAGCCAATTCTAATTTAGTGAAAATGTTTTATTTGATTATAATCTGGAATGTTGTTTGATGTTGAACGCAGAGTTTTTCCAAGGATTTCTAAGTGAAGTTGGAATCAGTCCAAGTGTAGCTGGAGCCCTAATAGTTGGCCCTGAATTTAAAATCTATCTATGCACAGCACAATTCATTTCATTACTCAGCTCTTTTTTTACTTTCTCATAGAACTAATAGAGAGGAAGTATATACGTCCGAAACAACTTAGACAAACTTTCTCATCTAAGAGTTCAGATAAATTCAATTTCAATTCAATTTTTTTTTTCACGCTTTTTCCAGGAGATTTTTTGGGGCACAGATCCACCTAATTACTCCAAATCAAAGGGCACCCCTATATCCCGCAGACGAACTCAGCCGACCATGTATCCATAAAAGACACCAAAACATTTACTTATGCACAAAATTCTAGCTTGATGTTAGTCAGACTTTTTTTGCACGCTATCCCCTGGACTATTTGATGAAAATTAAAAACAAAACGTAACAACCTGTTGGACACTTTTTCAATATGTTTAAAATTAAATGAGATATTATGGATTTAAATACAGAATCAATATTTATTTGAGAAAGTTTTGGTCGATTTATCGCACCGATTTTTATTTTTATTTATTTTTTTACTTTTCCTCACTACTAATAAAAGGAAAAAAAATTGTTTTCACTAATTTTTTTTTTCGAGATTTCAACGGAATTATCCGTTTTAGGTGTTTTTAAGACCTCCTGAGTGGTTTTCAGCATGACGTATGTAAGTGTGTTATCATCGTGGCGCCCAAGGTATTTAAACCTAGAGAGTTGAAACTTGGCAGAAAAATCAGTCCTAACCTGTAGTTGTGCCGCCCGAAAAATCAACTTTTTCCGCCATCTTGAACCCAGTTTGCTTAGTCATCAAAAATTTAAAAAAATCGTAATAAATCAAAATGGCCCTCATCGAGTTTGGCACGAATGGCCTCTCAATTTGTACACGAATGTACAAGCCCGCCAAATTTCATTTTGATATTGGCCACCATTTTGAAGTTAAAAATTTTTGAATTTTTAAACTTTGACGGTTAATAATACTGAAATTACATATAGGTTTTTGACTTAGCATATCGTTGGAACCGGAAAAAAATAAGGAACAAATATAAAAAAACCCGATGAAATTCTATGACCTAATTAGTTAATAAGGTCTTTTTTAAAGAATGATAATAAATCAGTTAGTTTAGAACGGTCACCTATCCAAGTACTGACCACGTACAATGCTGCTCCCTCTTTGAAGTGAGGAAAAGTTCCGAGGTACCAAGTACCCGATTTTTTTTTCTTTCAATCATTTAGAGATAACTGTATAATTTTCAATGTTTGTGTTGCATCAATATATTTATACTTCTTGCTCGAAACACCATCATAGCTCAAATTACAAAGATTATAAGTATCTAAAATAGAACCGAAATCATTAAAAAAGGCTCTTCAGTAACATTGTTGCTCAATTTATCCTAATTCCATTTAAACAAAATTGAAGTGGATCAGATTCCTTCAAATTCCAAACCACTAAAAAACGTTTAATGTCAACTAGAATTAATTTGATTTAGCTTGGTCTGTCTTTTTTTTTAGGGTAACAGTTTATTTTATCTAAAGTAATAGGGTATCGATGTATTGATTAGTCTGTGGCGACACTGATCAATTCCTCCTCTGCGCCGTTTAATTAAACTCTTTCAATTTTAAATCCAATTTAAAACACAGGAGCTAGAAAAAAGGAACCGAAAATAAGAGAAAAAAGAGGAAGTAGGAAAAGTAAAGAAATTGAAATACACTATTGGTTTTTCCTTTGCCTCTCCTATAAGGAATTTTTTAACCAGTTTTATCCCCCACCCCAATAGCAAACCAAAGAAAATAACCTTGTTAAACCCATGCAAATAGGAAATATTACATACGTATTTATTTATATCTCAAAAATTGGTTAGCTAAAGGCAAATAAAAAATTGTTTCGTCAGAATATATATTTTAATTTTTGGAACAAAGTAAGTGGCACGTTCTGGCCCGGGAGTGAATCCAAAAAAAAACGACCGTCACAAAACCAAGCGTCACGTAATCTACAAATGACGATAACATGATTTAAAGTTGGTAATGAGAAACATAGTAAAGGTGCAAGAGTAGTTGAAATTTGGTACGCATGTTCATTTTACCAATGCCCAGGCTGAGTTTGTTGGACAACGATATCCACCCATGCATTCACGTGCAACGATCTCGTAAACGTAAGCTTTAAATTTAAAATTTGAATTTAAGGATGGGAAAAAAATCAAACTCCATCTATTTAATGAGACAAAAACTTTTNCCAACGTCTTTACCTATATCTTACGTTCTAAAGTAACGATTTTAATGAAACTTCATACATATTTACATATCGTCTAAAGTTCAATTGAAACAGGCATGTAAAATTTCAACCTGATACAAGCAGAGTAGGGAAGAGATATATTTTATAATATTTTAAATTAGTAGGCTGGGTAGGTAAAACAGTCCTATTTCTTACCAACTACAAACATGGTTTAACTATAAACTTATCATGATTACCTTTTTTCTCAATATTCAATACAAATTTATTATAAGCTTGTTTTAATAAAATAATGCTTTTCTTTTAATTTTGTCTTAACTCCGCTAGGTACAAACAGTTAGTTGCTTAATGTTGCCTATTTTCTCTTTTTTTTTGCCATGTATAAGAAGTTAGCAACGTATACGTAATTAGCAGTGTGGATTTATATTTAATGAAAAATGTAAGGAACTTCGTTCCTACCATGTGTCCCGCGACACCACACATTTTTTTTTTTTTTTTTTTTTCTTTCAATCAAGTATGTTTCAATAAAGTATGTTAGTATTTATGCAATAATGAGTTATTATTTTTTTATTCATGTATAAATAATAGTAATATATTTAGATATTTATCTAGTAATAATAGCTTTACATTTCCATATTTTTTATACACTATACACTATACATATATGATAGTAAAAATGGAAACAGTGCTATTATCATAAAAGATAATAAAACTTAACTATGTACTATTATAACATCTTTTATCTCAATAAAGAATAAAATTTAGTAGAAATAGAGAATAAGATTGTTTTAATTTAATCTAGATATAGACCACTCTATAAAAGAGAGAAATATATATATAATAATCAATAGAAGCTAGCTGATAAAAGGAACTCGGATGGGTAAGTACAATGGATATTTTGGGCGTCTCACGAGTAATTTCTCGTATTCGACTCTCCCTCTTTCTATATAATAGTTTTCCAATATTGATTGAAAATGGTGAAACACTGGTAGAAGGGTAGTTTAATGTTAATATGAGGGAGGAATTGAGCTCGGAGCTGTCCGCTTCCTAACCTTTTCCCTCCCCCTAAGGGTTGTAAGAGAACCCATAGTCGATATATTCCAGATCGGAGGGACACAAAAATTCCATTTGAAAAGATTTCCCATGGTCTCCATTAGGGTGAACGGTCTCTGTCCCTTAGACTCCCACATCTCAAATACACATCTCAATATTTGGTACCATGTTCGTTCACTCTGGGTCTTCCAGTAAAAACCCCTTACACTCAACAAAAAGATATCCCCTATACTATGAAATAAATCGCCTTGGATTTCAGTGAAATCTATTCGGAATACCTGTGACATCTACACCTTTATCTCTCTGATTTATTATTCTTAATACCTTTTTCTTCCTTTCTATTTTAAAATTTGTTGGTTAAGTACTTCTTTACAAATTTTTAGTTATATAATTGAATAATACATAAATCTTATCATATCTAAAGATAAGTATAAGGTGGATCGTGTAAATAAATAAATTGGTAAGGCGTGAAGTCTCACGTAAAAAGGGTTTCGTTGGTGTTGTGGACAAAAATTAGTAAGGGGGGGAGGGAGGAATTATTAATTTTTTTGACAAAATGGTGCCGAAAATTAAACACTAACCCTAAGTGGTATATGTATTTGTAATTTACTCTTGAATACCTTTCATTTGATACCCCACTCAATTTTTTTTTTTTCCTTCGAAGTGAATTATCCGCTATTTTGAATTTGAACAGCTGATTATTTTGAGTTCTCTATATTTTTCCTGTGTGCGCGTCAAAACGATCTATAATACTGGTAAGTTTCACGATTTTATCTCTTTTGGTTCAAAAGTTATTGGAACCGTACATAGTGACAGACAGACAGACAGACAGACACAGGAACGAAACTATAAGGGTTTATTTTTTTTGGTTTTACCAACGAAACCCTAAAAACAAGATATTAATTAAATTCGATTGTTCTACTTTTAACCCGATCTAATTTTGAATTTGTATTTTACTTTCGATTTTAGAGAAGATAACGTAAAGCATTTTGATTATTATTTTTAATGAAGCCCTCTACTATTTTGGTAAGTAATATTAAAATATTTTTTTTTTTAAATAGTGAAAGCAATGTAGAAGACAACAACGTGGAAACAGCCTAGAGACTATAGATATTTTTACATGAGATAAAGATTGAACTAAAGTATATTAGATATATTGAAACAGCCTCAAAAGTTATTGGAACCGTACATAGTGACAGACAGACAGACAGACAGACACAGGAACGAAACTATAAGGGTTTATTTTTTTTTGGTTTTACCAACGAAACCCTAAAAACAAGATATTAATTAAATTCGATTGTTCTACTTTTAACCCGATCTAATTTTGAATTTGTATTTTACTTTCGATTTTAGAGAAGATAACGTAAAGCATTTTGATTATTATTTTTAATGAAGCCCTCTACTATTTTGGTAAGTAATATTAAAATATTTTTTTTTTTAAATAGTGAAAGCAATGTAGAAGACAACAACGTGGAAACAGCCTAGAGACTATAGATATTTTTACATGAGATAAAGATTGAACTAAAGTATATTAGATATATTGAAACAGCCTTAAATGTATCATTCAATTAAACCAATTAATCATAAATGAGAGATGATATTTTTGTTGTACACATCTATAAAATCATAGAAGATAAGATAAAAAGCAAGTTAAATACTTATGATCTTTCATTTATAATAAATTCCAAGCCCCTATTGTCTCATCAGATGTCGCGTCGTTAAAATTTATTTGGCATGTATTATGAGGAAGAATTTTGAAGAAGATAAGTCTGGTTGGAGAAGATACTTAAGTATAAAGAGATGTAGAGGTAATTACATAGAGAACTTTGAAGTAGTTGTAGAGGATGAGGGTTGACAAATAAAAAGTATATCTGACGATACTTGAGTCTTGATACTGCAAAGCTGTATCTCCAACCCATTTATTCCCCATTAAGGGTCTTAAGACCCAATGTAAACAATAAATAATAAACAATAACATTTTTTTATTAAAATTTTATTGATTTTGCATCCTCACAAGGGCATGACGAACAAAAATATTATTTAACAATTTAATTTTATTATTTGCTTTTGGAAAAGGTGTTTCAATTTCTAATACAAATTGCTCAATTCATGTAGTAGTAGGTAAGTAAATAGTGGCATTTGTAAAGTAAATTAATAAAGCCGGCTCTACTCTCTCGCCGAGACTACGTGAGAGTCGGTGAACACGAGCGTGGAGGATGTGCTCGCCTAGCTTCGCCACGTCTCGGAATTTCAGATGCGAGTAAAAGGGATCTCGGTGGAGGTGTCTTGTCTTCATTCAACCCCTCGGCGAAACGGCGAGAGTGCGGAGGGTACCTTTTGTTCTCGTGTATACTCGCCGAGAGTGTGGAGCTGGCTGTATAATATGAATACATTAGTCTACAATACTATTGTAAGCATTTAGTGGAAACAGCTGATGCTTATAAAAATACCCCACTTCCTCGTGATATAAATGATAATATTTCTTAGTCTAAATAACGATTAAGACTTAAACGGCGTTTAGACGATCAACTTGGTTGTCAACCTTGTTGTCAATATGCCTTGTTGAAGACAATGTTTATCGTCTGTGGATAGGTTGAAGGTTGGTCCACAGGTTGGAGTAAAATAAAAAGAAAAAAAAAATCATGTTGGACGAGCCTCTTCTTAATATAATTCATGATAATAACGAGGTATAACAATTCTTCACTAAAGGCCCGTTTACACTTTGATTAGTGCGAGTGCGAGTGTTTAGTGCAAGTGTTTAGTAAAACCACTAAAGGCCCGTTTACACTTTGATTAGTGCGAGTGCGAGTGTTTAGTGCAAGTGTTTAGTAAAATCACTAAATCCGTTTGGAGACGATGTGTTTAGTGATTAGTGTTTAGTAATTTTGCGAGTGAACTGATACCTGTTTAGTAGACTTGCACTATTTAGTGCATCTGCGAGTAGGCCTCCCCTCTCCAACCCAGATGTCAGGGTTTTTTTTATTTTATAATTATACAATTTAAAAGTAAAAATGTTTAATTGATTAGTCAAAAAACTGTCACAATGTGTCAAAAATCAACAAAACACTACCCCTCCCACAAAAAAATAAATGTTCAATAAAATATAAAATTTTCCTCAAAATAAAACGACATCCTAATCACTTGAACTAATCACTAAGCACTAATCACTAAACACTAAACACTCGCACTAATCAATGTGTAAACGGGCCTTTATTTTAAACCCTAAAATCTCACCCAAAAAACTTAAAGAAACAGTAGATTGTGTAGATAACTATATAAAACGTAATGTCAGTAGTAAATGATGACAACTTGAATGTCAACTTGGTTGACAACTAGGTTGAAAACCAAGTTGATCGTCTAAACGCCGCTTAAGGGATATTTAGTCCAAACGAAGGAATATCATACTTGTATATTATATAAAAGTGAGAACATCCCCCCTCCCAAAACAAAGGAATAATATTTCATCAGTGATATATTTCTCTTTCCCAAAATACATTGGATTAAATATCCCTTTGTGTTAATAGTTATTTAGACAAAGGAATATAAACTATTAAGTATATTTAAGTGTTATGAACTTAAGTGTCAAAACACCTGTGCTGATTTCTTGAACACGTATCCTCTCAGCTATCGATTCATCAATTTTGTTGTACTAACCTACTTAGAAAATTCTCTACCTATTATATTCAAAGAGATGAGATTAGTCAAAACCGGAACACATAAATGTGCATGAACAATGTGCATAGTACCTGTCATAAAACCCGAGTTTCGAATGAAATAAGCTATCTCAATCGCCAATAAAAACTTTTCAAAAGTCCTATTTAAATAACTCTCTACATCTTAATTGAAGAAAAAATTTACTACTAAAGACATCAATCAATTATTTAAAAAATTACAGGAAATTAAAATTTTTCAAAAAAAATAAATAAAAAAAAAACACTGATCAAATATTTTTTTCAAAAAAAATGAAAAAAATATCGGCTAAAAAACCTAATATTGACGCAAAGTTAAAATTTTCCGTTTATAAACATAATTCATGTAAAACAGGGGACAGGAGCAAAATTAATGACGTGACATTCAAGCTGCATGGTCAAGCTCTAAATTCGCTGTGATATGGAAACGTACGCCAAGTCAGGTATGATACTATTTACGGCATTTATCCTAATTCATTCCATTAGAAATCTAAAAGTAATTTGAAGCTATCATTTTGACACTTATAATTTGACAAGAATAATGTGACAAATATATTTGAAAAAAAAATACGTACATATTTAGACACATCGATATCAATACACTTAAATGCGATATTTTACGGTTTATTCTCCCCATTTCTGTGATCATAGTTGTAATTCTAATATTATAGTTGTAGATTTCTAGAATTCTAATATTAGCCACAATGGTTGATTTTATTAATTGCGAAAAAGTTGTGAGATATGTAAATAGCTATTAACTGTTGTACAAAAGTGTGTCGTAATTTCGGTCGCGGTTTCAGTAAATTATTCCTACTCTAATAATATTAATGCCTTTATTTCTTATATATTACAATATTCTCATGCTTTTCACCCTATGATCCATTTAGGGGTTCTACCCTAATATAAATACATTAAGAGGAAACATGTAACGAAAAAACTATCTCGTATACCTACCTAATTTAGCACACATTTACATGGTTACACCTAAAATAACTTTAATGTGTAAATATTTGCTTGTTTTAATAGTTATTTTGACCAAGTGATATTATCACCTTTATAAGTGTGATGTTCCTTCGCCCAAGTTATTTGGGCTAAATTTCACTTGGTCTTGTGTTTAGACAAATACAATTAATAATTTGTATAATTTATAAGTGGTAAATAAAAAATATTATGTGGGTAACCAAGTAAACGTTTGCCACATGGTACCAAATTTACTTGCTTACCCACTTATGGGTAGATAACCAAGTAAATCAGTTAGAATCAATTCGGGTTGTGCTGAATGGTAATTATTGGTGCTAATTTGATAAAGGCTTCCTTATCCTATTTATTTAATACACTATTGAATAAGAAGTGTAGCGGGCGTGTCTATCTACTTATCTATTGTGTTAGAACATAATTGACGTACATTACTCAATATTAAATCATTATGCGTATTTTATATAAATAACTCATTTAGGATTTATCAGAAAGGGTGCATACAGTACTTAGAAGTATATTCGTGAAATTTTCTGGAAATATAATTAGAAAGTGAGTGTGAGTGATTAAATATTTATTGCGTCAGAGCGTTTACTCATTACTCAGATACACTGAGCTACAGTAAACCTCAAGGATATTTGATGATCCATTATTTCACAATACTCGTTAAAACTCCATTAGAAAAACTCTGGCTGTATTGAATCAGATCTTCATTTGTAGTAATCTAATTATAACTGATGATGCTCAGGTTTCCTAAACGAAAACACTGATACAATAAGTAATTCATTTGTAAAACAGACATATTAGCGACAATCTAATGATTACTAAAGTTGTTGAAAGCTCTGGTAGAATAATTATTTCATCAGTATAACTCTACAATTTTTTAACTTTAACTTTTTTATATTGATTTTAAAATGTTTTTTAATGAAAATAAAAGCAATTAAGAGAAAATAAGATACCTAGGATATTAATAATTCATTTAATTCACTATCTGGTATTCGAAATTAGAGTGAATTAATAACTATAATCCTGTTCTGTGTCTTATCTTATATTTTCTTATAATTTCTTACAACCCTTAGTGTTTTATAATTAATAAAAATTCAATACCATAGAAACATTATTAAGAATTGTGGAGAACGGGAAAAACCCTATTCATTAATACCCTAGCCTACAAAACAGAGGGGTTTATTTTTCTTTTATATAATATATCATTTAATAGATACGAATATAATTATATGTATACCAAATACTTCCATGTATTGATATTTATGAATTAACTTTAAAGCATTCATGTGCCTTAATAAATAATAAATCATTTATAATAGTATAAATATTCTCATACATGCATAATAATTACTGGTACTTCTTCAGATTGTTACTCCCTATGTTTTTTGAATATAAATGACTGACCAATTAACTATTAAGACAGAGGACATAATTTAGTCCAATGTACTTTTGGACAAAGGAATATCTCAATTCTGTTTTTATAAGGGGACCAGCAGTCTAAAGAAGAACATACCGTACACCTTTTTTAGATTATAAATAATTTGTTACTCCCCTCTGTTTTTTAATAAGGGGAGTAACAATCAAAAGAAGTTTAAATTGATGTTTTCCATTTGTTCATTTTTAGGGTCCTTTTGGGTAGAATTAATTATCATGAAACAAATAATTCTTCCCCCGAGAAATCGAACCCGCCCTCTCATCCTTTGCAATGATGTCTGAAATCCGATGTAGACATCATCAGGGAACATTGTTAGTAATATGATTAAGAGCGCAAGTGGAGTAGATACTAATTGAATAATGAACAACTGGAAAGCCTCTCCACAGAATAATGTTTATTCAACAAAACTATAGCTATCGGTCTCTCGGCCATCAGATGTTTTGATTTTAATTTATATAATGAATAATAATTATCTATCGTATTTAGCGAGTCCTGACTCAAAAAATCAAAAATGCTTGCCTGATCGTTGTAAGCCCTTGCAACGATCATGATGACTCAACGTCGGGTTTTTCCTTTACCTTTTACCCTCTGATGATGGACGAAAGGTAGAAAGCTATAGTTTTGTTAAATAAACATTATTCTCTGGAGAGGCTTTCCAGTTATTCATTATTCTAACATTGTTAGTCTCGTTTCTGTATCAACATTTTTTCCAAACTACCATAACTTCAAAATGATTTATCCATTTGGACTAAAATTTAGATGACTGGTGTTCATAATCATAATTATCCACTCATCTTACTAACACCATTCTTATGCTTCCATTATTTTCTCTTCTGCATGTGCACAAACCTTTTTTCTATTAACCCCTATATCTTTGAAAGTGTTTATCTGATTTTAAAGAAATTCGGATAGTTTGTCAAAACTACCCACTGTATATTCTTTTATTAATTTTAACCATCTGTGCTCATTTAATATTAAATAAAATAAGTTTGACTCTATATGAAATAAAAACCTATCAAACTTTTACGTTACCATTCGTCTAATATAAAACTCAAGATATTTATGAGCCACACAAATTAGCAGATTTTTTCAAAATCATTTATTTGGATTCAAGGACCTTAAACCGTATAAATCCATCAAAATCAAAAAATTTTTTTGCACTACACAATAATTTTTCTTTATATATACTACGTATAAGGGAAAGTAAAATAGACAGTAGTATAAAGTTGTAGAGGTATAAAGTAGGAGTTTTGAGATGAAGTGTACGGCTTAATCTGTCATGTTAGTTCCAAAGATGTTAAAGCTAGAGTAAGGAATGCGACATGCGACATTTTATTCTTTACTTGTAACAGACTGACGACGTTGGAAAAAGACAAAGAGCTCTATACATAAAGAAATCTTTGATTTAGGAATAAGTTATTTTCTTAGGTTGAGCAATCTCGCATTATACTACGCGCTACTTAAAAATGATCAATAAAATAAATCAAACACCTTAAGTCTAATAATAATTGTTACCATTGATTTAAAATTAAACTTATCATCTAAAATTATGTTATTCAGCCTGATTATTACTCAGAGTGAATCAAATCGAAATCAAATGCTAAGGTGCGTCCACACTATGCCAAATGAGGCCGATCGGCCTGTCCGACCACGTTCGGGTCGGCAAGTTCGGTTCGGCATGGCGTCCACATTACTTTAGTAGTGTGGACGCCCCGATCGGTGCCGAACCATCTCACGAGTACCCCCACTATAGTAGAAAATAGTCTGCGAACCTCAATTTATGAAAATACCTGTGGACTGAAGCCGATCGGCACGTCCACGCTATAAACTTCGGTTCGGTTCGGCTTTCTTTGATCAGGACCGAGCCAATTCGGGTTGGATTCGGCACGATTCGGTTCGGCTTTCGGCACGTCGGCAAGGCCGACCGGCACCACACTAATTCGGCTTTGCCGATCGGCACAAGCCAAATGATGCCGATCGGCATAGTGTGGACGCGCCTTAATAGCTGCTACAGTTATTTTAAATAGATTTCGACAAGTTTAATTGTTCAATGAAAATAAATCGATAGTTTGCTATTTGGTAATAGTTACTAAGTTGAATAAAAATATGCTTAATTGAAAAATCCGGTTTAAGACAACTAAGACAAACTATGTCATACACGAGTTTAAAATTACTTAGCCCAAAGTGTTCTCCATTTGTTAGTTTTCGTGTTTTCGTAGGTACATTTAATTAAAACATTTCATAAAAATAACTTATTTTTTCAGGAACTAGATTTTTGCCTGGAAAACTGCTATAACGTTAGATTCGTTTTAAAATGAACTATAATATAGCATTTTTTTTTTTAAATAAAAATCATCGGAACTGTTTTCGATATTTAGAGTTTTTGGAGGGTAGCACCTCCAAATATGGAGCTATAATTTATTTTTTCGATTTCGCCTTGGGATTTTTCTAAACATGTAAGTCAAATTTTGTCAAAATCGGTCTGGTAATTTAGGCTCCAGGCGTCTGCACAGACAACAAACAGACGGACATTTATTAAAAACCACTTTTTTTGGACTCAAAACATGTAAATTCATCAAAATCTCAAAATTTCCGTGTCATCAAAATACTTCCTATTTATATGAAATATTATTAAAAATTAAAAATTTAATTAAATTTAATTTAATTAAAAATCTATGTATAAATTGTTATTAACTAATGACGATTGAGGTAATTTCCCCATTTTGTACTACTCAGGAACTTTCAATTATAAGAAAGTAAATCTTTTTAACAGTGTCACACATAAAAATTAAGAAACGTATTTAGTCAATAAAAATTAAGTCAAACTACAGAGTTAAAAAAATATATAAGTACGATAATTAACGAACTTATCAATGCATAATCATAAATTAAAACGTATTATTGAAGTACATCGAACAAGGAGATAAAAATTAGAATAAGAATAGATATTAACTAGATCAAAAGCGACTATTGTCACAAGACAAAAGCAATTACAATAAAAATTTACAACTATTGTCAACTAACCATTTTAAAAACTTACAAAACTCGATAAAAATAAGGTCGACGATGTTTATTCAAAAGTATAAAAAACATTCCTTATAAACTTTTATCCATTCATTTAATTAGTTTTTGTCGGCCAAACACTTTCATCGCAGACAATTTAAAACAATCTATTTTTCCTTCTTTGTTGAAGTTGAAAATGGAACTAGCCATTAAATTGAAATGATCGCGTGGGGCGTTGGAAAAGGGTCGCTAGATGGCAATTATTTCTATTTTTTTTGTTTCGAAAATTTTATTCCATAGCAGTGCATGCGGCGTAATTAAAAACCATTCTTTAAAAGGCTATATAAATAACATTTTAATTTTCAGAACATCATATCCCAAATTTAATTATAAATTAGTTTACTTAATACAATTTAATCATTGTTGAATTAATTATATTTAAAGTAATTATTAATTTATATTTTTTAATTATAAAAATGTTTATTTAACATTTACTAAAGAAAATCATTAATTTAAATTATATGTTATTATATCGAGATCTACACTAAAAAAAAATAATACTAAACACTAAAATTAATTTTACTTCGACAATACTGACACTTTAATTTATTTTACTTTAACAGTATTAACGGTATTTACTTTCTTTACAAAATATTAACGCTTTCATTAATTTCAATTCAATAGTACTGACGCTATTAATTTTACTTCAACAGTATTAACGCAACATTTAATTTTAACCCACCAATAATAAACTCTATGCTTATACGAAATCACTTTAGTACAAATAAATGCACCTAAAAAAAATGGGTAAATCGGTCGTATCCGACCCTCTAAATTTGTTAATCAATTAACAATATTTATTTATTTTATTGTTTATAAATTCATACACATCGAACACTTTGGTTTTGAGATTGTCAATTGGTTGGAAAAAAATAACCCCTATATTTAGAAGAGTTTATATTCCTTTGATAAAATAACAATTAAGCAAAAAGGTATTTACATTTCTATATTCAGAAGACTGATATTCCTTTGTCACAAAGTTCTTGGGACTAAGGAATATAAGGAATTTACGCTACTGTACTCCTGTGTATATCGAAGTGTATAGTATACAGATGTATACTGTATATCACACTTCTATATCTACTATACACTTCTATATCTTTGTCTTAACAGTTTAGCCTACTTATTCCATCATTCCCCGTAAGTGTAAGAGCGTGTGTTGAATTTTAAATTCATTAATATTAAACACATTGTATTTTAAAAAGAACAAAAACTATTGACTTATAAAAAAACGTACTTAAAATGTTTTTTTTTTAAATTCTAACGGTCGAATACGACGGATTTACTAAAAATGGTTTTATACGCATTTTTCCTTTCCCATGGAAATACAATCTATTATATATTTTATTTCATGAAGCATGAAGAGCGATTTTAAGGATTTTCTGCGAATAATTAAAGACACTCAAAGAGGAGACGAGTTAAAAAAAAAAACAATCTCAGATAAGAAGGGATTTTCCTGGGCTTAGGGAAAAAAATTAGCCAGAGGAGCTTTACCTGATGAAAAACTTAATCAAAAATTGAAATTTTTTACTCTCAACTTAGCCATTTATTATAACAGTTCGCACTTAGCTGTTGAGTAATTAAATTTTTAAAAGTATAGACTTGATAATGCGGGAAAAAAGTAATATTAGATTACTCTTTTTACATATTACATCTTGATGTGCAACTAAATTAAATTCCGAGTGTGAATATATATTCTACTTCATTATTCTAATCCTGTTTTATATGTGAAATATAAGGGCTAAATTGAAGAAGAGCCATTTCATTTTTTTTTTTTTTTTTTTTTTTTTTTTTTTTTTTTTTTTTTTTTTTTTTTTTTTTTTTTTTTTTTTTT
>KZ651309.1:525538-537641 GCA_001010745.2 Gerris buenoi | reverse complement strand
AGTCCCGTTCGACAGCTTAGGCCATTACAGGACAGGGGTTATCCGACCACTTTACTCATCTACTCGATGAGATCATTAGTGTGAAACATGTCTGACCCCTCCGGGATTCGAACTCACGCCGGGGTTTAGACCTTGGTTTCAGAGCCGAGGTCTCATTTATAATATAACATTTTAGTTTTAAGCAATTACATTTATCTATGATTCAACAACCTTACCAGAATTAACTTTTTTACTCTTCCACATTTCTGATTATAAACTAATTTAAAATGGTAAAATTTAAAAAAATCATTACAAGTATTATATATAATGAAATACGAATATTATAATCGATGAAAAATCTTATTATTATTACAATGGACTTATCGTTCTTATTTTTCTTAATGAGAAAAAGTAGTTTAAAGTTGTTTACAAAATACAATATTCAAGTGATTCTCAAGTTAACTGCTGAAGAATGAGATTAGCGATGAAAATTTCTCTTAAAATGATTTTACCAAAGTAAACTTTAAAATTCTTCGGGTGCTCATCTCTGTTAAGTTTGACTTTAGCGTCGGACCCTCATTATGCTACGGGAGACTCTTGATGCGAGTTTATGTCGAGCCGGATTCAACGAGGAGAGAGTTTAGGATGTTTTATCTATAAAGACCTAATTAGCAGGGGGAGGTTCTTAGCTTAACTTCAAAGGGTGACATCGTTATCAAGAAGCATCGTTATCAAGTTAAAGCAGTGTACAGTCAGCTCAAAATCAAGTTGAAACTTTGATTAACTTCTCTATCAGGTTTGAAACTTTCCAACCTACTTAATCTAAGCCGGAATGCTTAAACAAAAAATTAAAGATTTATTCAGAAAA
This sequence comes from Gerris buenoi, assembly GCA_001010745.2. Classification (NCBI taxonomy): domain Eukaryota; kingdom Metazoa; phylum Arthropoda; class Insecta; order Hemiptera; family Gerridae; genus Gerris; species Gerris buenoi. The sequence goes on along the minus strand of KZ651309.1, from coordinate 536,794 downwards.
TTGTTAACGGAACTAATCGAATATTAAGTGAATAATAATAGAAATGGTTCCTTCTATAGAGACTGATACATATTATATGACTAAGTAGTGGCCAAAAGCAATCTCTAATTATTCAGCGGGCATTTATCTCAAAAGCAATGTAGAATTCACAGGTAATTAACTAAACCGTATGCAAATATTTAATTATTTATTTATTTAAACATTTTTTAAAAGCCCCTAACAGCAAAAAAAGCCACAAGTAGTGCGCTTTAAAATACACATTATAAATTATAAAGGTAACAAAGTATATACATATATATATATTATGAGTTTAAAGATTCACATTCGTTTATCTCTCTAGATTTAACACTGAGGAAGTCTTGCATGATGTACCAGCCCTGGCACTTCTTTAGATTGTTACTCCCCTTATAAATAAAACAGAGGAGTAACAATCTAAAGAAGGTGCATGGTATGTTCTTCTTTAGACTGTTACTCCCCTTACAAAAACAAAAGTGTGATATTTCTATGTTCCAAAGGACATTGGACTAAACATACCTTTGTCTTAATTGTTATTTAGTCAGTCATTTACATTCTAAAAAATCTAAGATAACAATTTAAAGAAGTACCCTACCCTTACCACTAAACCTATACGAATTCTTTTAAAGTTATTATAATTTCTCGTTTAGAAATTCCTGCTCACTTAACATACGACATAAACATGGAAATTAGAGAAATTTGAGGCATTCGTACGGTCCTGTGTTTCTATATATTAAAGGAGGTGACAACAGATTGTTCAATGTATCTTAATGCCTTTTGTTTAAACGAAAATAAATTGTCGAGGAAGCGCGTTATGTATTTCACTGTTAGGATGGAAGTAGAGAAGTTTACTGAAGCGCAATATTACTAGGTCCTCGCACGTTTCTCAACACTACCAAATTTCGGGTGTGTTCGGAGGAAAGGAATAACGTTCCACGCTCCTAACGTTCCACTTTCCTCCCACACACTGTGTGTTCCTGTCTCATATCCTTTATAATTTCGTAGCTTGGCTTCCGTTCTGTATATAGTGTTTGGCGAGAGAAATCTGGCCAAATATAGCAAAAGGGGGAAAATTAATAACCTTTTTTTTTGAAAGTAGCTTTGGAATCTTGGGGTCCTGATATTAGGCCAGAAAGTAAATATATAAAAGTTAACAAAATAAGAATAATAAATTACATCCAAGCTATATTTAAATAAGGCTATTTAAAGCAGTCCTTAATAATCGACTTTTAGCAGTTATTATTAATTTAATCCTAAAATAAAATCATTGATAATTTAGCATCATAGATTTAAAAGTGACAAGAATAAAAGAATAAGTATATATGACTTGTTTCTTATAAATAAATAAACTTTATACAGCTTTTGGGTAAAGTAATACTTTCTTAGAATGTAAAACGGAACAATTAAAAATAAATTTCAAAATCGGAGACAAAAAAAATTGTCACATACGAAAAACTTAACCTTTTTTAGATATAATAAAACCAACATGTCAATTTTGTTTATACATTGTTACGTATATGGTTTTGGGTGGGCTAACTCATTGTTTACATTTTTTCTCATCACAGCAGTTACAATGTGAAACCATAATTGTATAAATTTTAATGAAATGTAGATGGTAGGTCGAAATTAGTCGGTCCCATATACATTTTAATCTTCTTCGCGCAATGATTCCTCTACCGTGTGCGCATAAACTTTATTTATTGACATCTATATCTTCAAAAGTATAGGGTAGGATCTAACTTCACTCACAAATAGTCAACGGCACACATTTAATAACGAATGAAAATTAATGTGAATAAAATTAAAAACCCTGATGGAAACAGAAAAGATTGGAAACAGATAAATTCCCTAATATTAGGATCGGATTGTTTGTCTGCTCATCATCTATTATAGTAATATAGTAATATAAAGTGAGTTAGATGTGTGCCACTCTAATTAGAAAAAAATAAAACAAATAAAAAAACTAAGAAACTGCGACTTGAATAAAATAAACTAGGTGAAAATAAAAAGGTTGAAATAGTGAAAACATTACTCTTAAGATTTTCTTGTTAAACAAATAACGATTTTGAATAATTTAACAACTAGAAAAATAAGAGAAAAGGACTGAAACTTAGTTTAAGAGGATATTTTTCTAAAGATAACGAAGTAATAGAAACGTGTCAACGAATATATCTTCACTCAGTTTTAAACTGCGACTAAAACCCCTAAGTATTCAGTAGGTGTACGAAAAGCGTTTTCTGGTAAAAAGCATAATATATAGCAGAATATTTCTCATGAGCCAGAATCTACTCATTCTCTCTACTCCAAGTCTGTCAAAACTTCTCCACTAAAAGTTGACTTTTCTACCAATGTTAATAATGCAGTTTTTACTCCTACGTTACCTTATGTCTAGGGAAATTCCTTTAACCTTTAGGGGGTTGAGATGAACATTCCTTTTTTTCATATTTATGTTTATACTCACAAGACTCGTTATACAAGAGGTAAAGGGTAAGGGAGTCCTCATAGTATGACCTTAGTGTTTGAAAAATTTACAGCGAGACCCTACTTACACAGCCGAAAACCCGACTAACCCAACTTAACACAGTCCACTTTGAATATTAAACCCCCTTTTTTTAACCTCTCTCTGTTATTCATCTTATCGCAGTAGTTACAATGTCAAGCCGTAATTTTAGTTGAAATATATTTAACAAAAATGCAAAAATTTAAAAATAGAATAAAAAAAAATAATTTTGTTAAAAACGAAAAAATGTTAAAACATGGAATGTGTAAAAAATATGATTTCTTGAACTATATCTGCTTCATTATAGTCAAACACAAAAGGAAATAATGTATGTTAATTTCAAAGACTAAAACTCAGAATATCAATTATTGGAATTTAATTTTAGTTAAACATTGTTATCAATATTTACCTCTAAATAAGATGTAGTCCCAAAAATAGAGATTCGTCAAATTGGTTCAGCGAAAAAGTCAATGACATTGATTCCATATAAATTTTGGCATGTTAAGGTGAAGGGCTCTTAGCTACTCGTGTAGATTTTGACAATTATCCGTGTCAATTCCCCTCGCAGATTGACTTCTCCAAATCGGAGCAATTTAAATTTTAAATAAGGTTGATCTAAGTCTCTTGATTAGAACTATTGTGGTAACTGTTTTGTTTAATTGCATTTGTAAGCTTCATTCCGCTAAATCTGTTGTTACAATAACTCAAACTGTGTAGAACCAATAAAATAAACGGTTTAGTAAAAATAACTGAAAATTATTTTTGGAAAATAATACATCATGAACCCTAGGAGAACAAAATACAAATATTCCCTCATTGGTTATTCAATTTCATTATATAAAGTGTTTTATTGCAAACTCAGAATTTATTTATTCATTACATTTTCCTACTTTATATAATTGTTTTTAGTTTGCTTTTTTTTGAGGCTTCCGTCATTTAGGGGCTTATGCGCGACCGGAAGATATCAACTGATCTCAACCAAATTAAAACACAATGTTTTTAGGCTGTNGCAAAATTACCATGCCCGTTGTTACTGTTATCACCCATCATGTCATAGGCCTAACTATCCTTTTTCAGGTACTGTATTTCTATAGAATTGGGGTCATTGCTCGACCGGAAGTGTTCCATTTATTCACAAAACGCAATTTTCTTATGTTCAAAAATAAAAATACTGTAACTATTACGTTTAAAATATTTTTTATTCAAGATATAAAAAAAAACACGTAAAAATGTGAAATTTTCAAAATTTAGGGGCTTATGCGCGACCGGAAGATATCAACTGATCTCAACCAAATTAAAACACAATGTTTTCAGGCTGTATTTGATGACGTTACCAACTATTACATCACGAAAACATCAATTTCCAAAATTTAAAAAAAATTGCAAAAATCAAGTTTTTCTCAAATTTTGTCAAACTTTAGGGCCCTTGCGCGAACGAAGATGTCAACCGATTTTGATAATTTTTTTTTCCTTCTTTTAGTCTATGTAATTCGCAACTTTTCCGCACTATTACAACTTCAAAATAAAAAAAATGAGTTCTTTCGGCCCACCCTAACTTACAACCCTCTCGGGCGCGTAATTTTAAAATTTAAAATTAGAATATTAGGTCGGGAATGATTCTATATTCTCTATTCTTCGAGACAAAATTTTTTTTTTAGTAAAACCAACAGTGGCTCAGCTATAAAGTGTTAGATCACCAAATCTATCAAATTGCAAAACTTTTTAAAAGAAAAAATTGTAAATACAAAGTTTTAGAAAATATTATCCTCTACAATTTTGATAACTAATTTTGCTTTCTGTGGTTTTTTTTCTGCAGACTTGGAGTTGTGGCATTGGTCCAATAACATCATCCAAAAATTGTAGATACCCGACCTTTCACAAGGTCCTTCTGTTTCCTTATGCTTATACCTATTAAAATAGGTTCTTCTGTTCCTATTTTAATTCAATTTTATTATTATTATTTGCCATATTCCAATGTCTTTAATTTCCTGTGTTATTCTAGCACTGTTTCTGGCGTATTTTAAAAAAGGTTACTATGATAGAACCCACATTTGGAGTGCTGAGTGAATGCTAAGTAGAGTTTCATTTAAATCCGTAACGATACCTTTACATGCGATCCAACAGTTAAGCATTACACTGTCTGTCCGAATATTCATCCTTTCCTAGGGTATCCCCTTCAGTGTTTTAAGGCTCCTACACACTACACGTTTTACCGTACGGTCACCAGATAATCCAAAACTGGTGGTACGTCCACATTTTACATGAGGCACGCTGAACGGTGAGCCATATTGTTTGTTAAAAGAAGATTTAGTATTTAGGTTGTAGGGAAGCAGTGAAGATGCTGGGTATGGGAGAAGTGATGAAAACGTATTGAAAAAATTTCAGACTGTGTTCATACGGTATATTAGTCCGGACAGGTCTGCAAAAATATTCAGTGGGCTATACGGTTAAACGTATAGTGTGTAGGGTCCTTTAATTGTAAAAACTAAATCCTTTATTATAAAAAAAAAACTTGATTTCCCGGACTGTAATAATGACGTTTTAGAGAACGGTTAGACAAAGTCTAAAAAAAACTTTCACATATACACAATGATTCTGATTTTAAATCATGTAATATATTTAATTAATTTATAGCTAATCATATTTATAAAATTTTCAACAGGCAGGTTTATACATTTCAGTTTACATGCACTATACCAAACTTTAATTGGTCCAGCAGTTTAGGCTCCAGACATTTTTGGATTTAGGGGACCTTAAATCGTGTGTAAATAAATCAAGATATCAAATTTTTGAGCAATTGCAATTTTATAAATGATCAATCTTTATTTTTTAAGGAACTGAAAAACAGTAATTATGAAATATGAAAAAAAATAATGATTGCCTTTTTAAGTATTTAAAAAGTTACAGACTCAATTGTTATAATTACGAACTTGATTTAACTTATTGCAGTAGCAATTTGATTCGTTTCACAACAAATGTAATAGTTACAGCCGTAAATGTAATAACTGTCTAGATTGTTGCGAATTCTGGATTGTTTAAGTCGCAGTGAAATACAAATGGATATTTATTAATAGACTTATTGTAATTAACATTATCCTTACAGAAATCGTAACGACTGTTAAAAATTCTGGATTAGAGATTATGAATTTAGAAGTCACAGTGAAAAACGGAGCAACCCTAAATTTTTCTACCTCCCAACCCTAGATAAGAACGTACTTAATGAAGAAACAAAACTATTTAGTAACTCACCTGCTATGTTATAATATAATATTTGCTTTTCCCAAAATCGTATCTCTTCAATAAGAAAATAGAAATGCGATATAAAGATAAATTTCGTCATTTGATACTACTAAGTAGTGAGAAGGCATTCGATTTATGTTTCAGAATGTAGCAACATACGAACAATTTATTATATTCTTCATTTTTGACAATGTATACCTTAATTCTTTGTTTTGAGAAAACCAGCGTTGATGAAATTACATAAAATATAATAAATGATTAAATCCAAGAAGAAAGTGACATTAATCAAAAGTAATATATTTTCACGTTCTATTTTATTATTTTACGGAAATAAAAGGGAAAGAAAATTTCTCTCTTTGGCTTAAGGAAAATTCGTATTTTACTGTCTTCTCTCTTTAACCCTGAAGCAAGTACTAATAAATCGAGTTTAATCAACTCTTTGGAGTAGAGGTAGAGGCTGACAGGTAGGAAGCCAAGATGGGGCTACCTTGATAACTCTGGCAAGACAAATGATACTAGACCGGTCTTATTGTCTTATCAACCAACCTACTTGATATCAACTTCCTACAGCTGGACTTAAGTCTTCTGACTTCAACCGCTAAACTTTACTTCGAGAAGACATCCTCTCCTTCGTAAATTAAAATCATCCTTGATCCTTGAAAGAAAAGGAATCTTAAAGATGAGATAGAAAGAATAATAACAATCTTCTTGTAACAAATCTTTATAACTGGTGATGCTCAGCGTAGAACTTGCATAATCGTTTGTTCAGTTTTTGGCTGAATAATAATTAATTAGGAAAATATGTCTAACCAAGTATTTGTATCTTAATAAGGATTTGATTTATTGTCTTCTTAATAGATATTTATTACTACGGCTAAAAGTGCTTCCTTTACTTTACTTACTTATCCACATACCCTCTACTATCTAAAGGTGATAAGGATTTGCAAAGAATTCTCCAAACACTGTATCTTCAGCCAACATTCTTGCTTGAATCCAAGGCACCCCACCCTTTTGGAGTATGATCTTGACATTATCTTCCAATATGGTTCGCATTCTGCCCCGTTGTCTTTCTCCTTTCGTTCTGGTTTCATAGCTTTGTTTTGGGAAGCTATCTCTATCTATTCACACGATAAGACCAAACTAATCAGCTGAGGTGGTACTCTTTGATGAAGTTGATTTCAGGCTTTATCTCAAGAGGTCTGATTACTTTTTGGAACGTGCTTCCAGCATTAAAATATTAGCTTAATTTTTCATAGAAATCCTGTATTACCTATTAGTCTAGTACCATCAAGGATCTCTCAGCCAAAATATATGGGTCCCGCAAAAATGTTTATAATAAGACTTGCATAAATAATTTAAAAACTGCTTGCATAATTTACAAGCTATAATATACTAAAGTTAAAGGTTGCTTCTTTAGATTGTTACTCCCCTATTATATTGTTTTAGAATAAAAATAATTTTGACTAAATAACTATAAAGAAAAATAAATTTTTAGTCCAATGTACTTTGGGACAAAGGAATATCCCACTTCTATTGCGATAAGGGGAGTAACAATCAAAAGAAGTGCCAGTTAAAGAATGGAAGGTCGTAAGAATGTACTTAAATAGCGTTCTAAGTCAAGAGAGCAATAGTTGGTACTTAGCGGAAAGAAATCAACATAACATAAAAGATCTGCGGCCGTGGCCTCAATGCACGCAGCCCTCGCTTATTTAATTTTTTAGCACAAGCTTATTTATTAGTTCTATAGATTATAAATCTATATTGAATTATCTTTAGGAGTTAATTAAGTGACTCTTGTGCAATGTGGTTAGGTGTAGTGGTAATTAGTTTCGTGGTCGACAACTAACCACATCTAACTATCTCTTACCAGATCTAACTACCTCTAACCTAGAGTTGGTTAAACTATTTATTGGGCTATAATTTTCTAACCATGTGATATTTACTTTATTTGACTAAAATATATTTAAGGTGTAGAACAACAATTGTTATATTTATTTCAGTAGAAATAGGAATTGTTCCTTTGAACTGGCTTTGAATAACTTAAATATATCCTCCTAAAAGTACAATTTGAACCCATTTTACCTATAAACGAAACACTACATAAGCAGTCATTCAGATTAAAATTCTGTACCGAATATCACGACAACATAATTAAACAACATATGGCACGGTAATTGCTCTACTCTGGAGTCAAAACAAAAATAAATATTAACTTTTCTTACCCCAGGAGCAAAAGTAAGAGAGACAAACAAAACTTGAAAATATTAAGTCGATTAATAAATGCAGTATTAAAAAAAAAAATGAAAATACGACTAAAAATAATCGAAGAAAAAAAGTTATTTCTTTCAAGAGGCTATTAGGAAACACCTGCTGAGATTTAAAAAAGCAACTTTATACACAAATCAAATCGAAGGAGAAACTTACCAGACTGTGAAATAGTAAGTGGAAAGTCGCAAATAAATTTTATAAAAGGGATAAAGTTAAAAAGTTTAATTAAAAGACATTTTTAATGACTTCAAAGTAGAACAGGTCGCTGAACTGTAACTCAAGGAACTAAACGTTTTTCAAATATAAACGGATTACAATTTTTGTAAAAAAAAGCTTACTTAGTCAAAATATGGATCTGGGGTTTAATTAGAAGAGAATCATACCAACTTTAGTCTGTTTAAATTTTTTTGTAACCAGCCATTTTCAAGCCATAGCAATAAAGAAATAGGAATAACGATAACGCGTGCAACCAGCCAATAGAGGAGACAAATTAGAACTTCTTAGTTGACTAAACTTTTTTTGGAAAAAAAAACATAACATCTAACGCAGGCTTGCTAGAAGCACTTTTATTTGATGAACAGATTTGTTTCTAAATTAATTTTTCAACTGCAAGCTACATTTTAATTGATTGCATAATCATCTACGCGTTTGTAGGATTATTCAATAGCATCATCGGTCCTTCTAAATTGAAAAATAATAAAAATTGTCAAATCGTGTTCAAAAACTGAATTCTAATAAAGACAAAGAGGTACTTATTTACTTGGAAAGAGTTTACCTAGGTACATACCATTTATATATTGGAAATAAAATAAAATAAATTAATAGACAAACTTAATCGGGATGTTGAAAAGCAGTGGGGGTTTTGTATGGGGTTAAGAAGGGGGAAGACAAGAAAAGAAAAAAGGATGTACCCAAGTAAACAAGGAGTAATAGAGGTAGAAGTTTAGTTGGGTACATACCGAAGGTTTTATTGACAAAAATTATTTTTATTGACAAAAATGACAATGACAAGTCAAAGAAATCATTTTTAATGACATAATTCATTTTGAATAAAATCAAATCTGGAAGGTTGGAAAAAATTAAAATTTCAAAGAGAAAGACATGGATAAACTTAAAGTTGAGGCATTAATATGAAACAAGTCATATTACTGACTGAAAGGAGAACGAAGTAGGAGATGTTTTAAGGGTTCCAGCGTAAGTAAAATTAAATGGCATTTTTTTATATTTATTTCAGAAATTGGAGCAATAAAGAAAATTTAATATTTTGTAATATAACACTTCTGTAATGTTAAGTGACAATATCTGTTAGCCTAACAATCAAATAAGACTAAGGGACATTAAGTACAATGTATTTTGGGACAAAGGAACATCACACTTATGTAATAAATAAGTGACAAAATCCATTAGTCCAACCATTAAGTTAGACAAAGGGACATTAAGTCTAATGTATTTTGGGACAAAGGAACATCACACTTATGTAACAAAAAGTAACAAATTTCATTCGTCATTGTATTTTGGGATCAGGGATTTACTTTGGAGTAGGAAATTTAAAAACAATTTTTTTATGCTAAACCCTAATTAATCCATCCGAGTACCAATATAAGTCTACCCGGATGGATAAAAACAAATTCACCCCATTTTTGAGGTGAATTGGAGGTATGTACCCAAGTAAACAAGTGCCGACAAAGAACTGGATTAGAAGAGCGTAAAGAATTATTCTGAAAAGGGGCAGAGATATTTCTAAATGAAGTTCACACGTGTACACACCCTAATGCATTATTATTTTTGCATTATAACGGATTTACACAATAGCGGTCAAACCTAAGCCCATATCAGTCCGTTATAGTGAGATTTTACTGTACATATTTGTACATTATTTTGTACAAATATTGTAATTTTGAAGCATTAAATGGCATTCTGATTCCATTTCAAATATTTAAAATAATTCTGTAATTTAAAAGAAATTAGTGAATAATCACAAGACCGGGTCCTCAAATGACTCTAAATCCAAACTGATTTTACAAACATTAATATTTATTATGGGCAGATTTAACAAGTTTGGCAAATGACAAGGGTAGCTACCTGAGTATCTTTGGATTCCTCACTTATTACCTTGACTATTTGGACATATTCTCTACTAGAATACTAATAAGGGAGGTTGATAGTAATTCTATCATAACCGCATTGTTTCAGCTAGACATAGATTATAACAGCATCTATGTCAAGTAGATACATAATATTTAGATATCCATGACTAACAAAGAAGGCTTTTCAAAATTGCTAATTTTTTCATAAACACAGTCGTTTCCATAATTTATACACTTGTGAAGAGGAAAAAATTGGATTATTAAAGTTCTTATTTTGGTAAAAAGTTATATTATTATTTTATAAAAAAAAACTAAAACTATTATAATTAGATACCAGGTTTTCTAAAACTGCTTTTAGAAGTTGATAAAGTGCAAATGATTGGCTTCTAAACTTGGGTCATTAAAGGTCCTCAAAGTTAGTTCTATGTTTAATGAGATAATTAAACTAGGAATAAGTATAATTTTCCATTATCCTAATACAGCTGATATTTAAATGTAAGAGCTCCTAATAGTCACCAGTCCGGGAGATTGAATAGTAAAATCAGTTTGGATTTTACTTGATAACGAACTTAATTTGCTATTACACTTGTGGCAAATTTCAAAAACTATAATTGTTCGGGAAGTTGTGGTAGAGATTTTACAATTACAGCTCTATATAGTTAAATAGTTTTTATGAAATTTGAAATGGAATACGTTTTATTTATCTTTTCAAAATTAGTTGGTAAATATGCATTTAGCATCCATCTTTTTTTAGTTGTCCGATTAACTTTCAAATACTTCATTTTTAAATTATAAAAAAAAACTTTATACTGCCACAATTGCAATAAATTTAATAGTAAAAAAAAAAGAAATAACCAGTTACGATCACATGGAAAATAAAAATTATTAAAATAAGGGGGTTCTATATAGGTGGGGGAATAAGCGTGAGATAGTTTCAAAAATCCGGAATTAAAGCACAAATACGTAATAAAGATAATTATAAAACACTTTTGTGCTTTTGGGTTGTTATAGCTATCTGATACGTATCTCCTCACCGAATGATTCCGCTTATTTAAAAATATTTGAGCCTATTATGAAATCTATCACTGATTTAAAATATAAGAGCATAAGTGGACTTTCATTTTTTTTTTTTTTTTTTTTTCGTAC
>KZ651309.1:466307-523943 GCA_001010745.2 Gerris buenoi | reverse complement strand
GTACAGGTACTAATTGGGTACTTTATAATTATAAGCGATATTTCTCGGTCTAGTTCTATGTCACTAATGTTGACTCCTTAGACTTAGTGGAAAATTAAAAGCTTTAAAATCGGGTCAAGGTATCAATAACGTCAGAAGAAAATGATTCTCCCGCGTAGCTTAGTTGGTTAGAGCATTGTACTGGAAATACAGGGGCCCGGGTTCAAACCCCGGCGCAGGAGCTTGTTTTTCTCTGTCTGTTTCCCGTAGTTAATAATAATTATAATTTGATTTAAATTAAAATTTTTAACTTTTGTGTATTTCTCCTGTGTTTGGGCCCGGAAGTTACGCCAGTGTTTCAAATTTCAGCTTTTTAGCTTAAATGGTTTAGGCCCTATGAACCAAAGAGCGACGGACGGACGGACACATCACCCTCGGCATAAGGGTTTGAGAAGTATCTACAAAACCCTAAAAACGGTAAATAATGCAATATATCAAAGTAGGCGAAGCGTTTTAAAATTTTGTAATCTTACTCAGTTTTTCTTTCTGAACAACTTTTACTAATAACATTTTTTCGTATCTCCTAGAGAAGAAACACTTTACTAGTGGGAAAAATAACTATTATGTAAATTTCCAAGACATACTTAATTTTCCGAAACTTAAATTATGACATTCAGAGCCTACACAGTTTAGCTCCAATAATTAATTAGATGTATAAATATCACTGTCATAATTAATCAAAACGAAAACAGGAGAAGGGATTCATTTTAACACCTTTCAAAAACAATAACAATTGTAGAGAAACTAAAGGACCCCTAGAGGGATTTGAGTATGAAATCAAGTCAAGTAAATCATCGGAGAAGGATTGCATTGTTTCAACTTTATATTAAGGGGAAGTTTTGTATTCCCAAAGGGAACCTAACCTGGTCGAGTTGCTCCCTAAGAGATTTCCTGGTGGGGGTTGAAGTTTGTCAGGTGTAAGTTGATGGTAAGAGAACTAAGTTTACCGTTACTTGCCTAATGAGCGAGTCCAAACCCAAACAACAAACTGATATACAATAGCATAATCAACAAGATAGTCAAACTCTTAGTAGACTTGTCTTCAACTTGTGTTCATCCCCTTAATCATCTCAAACAAGTTCATTTTACTGACCAATCAGCTTAAACAATATCCACTATTATACTTCTTCCATATCTTATCAATCATATCCATTTTACAAAACAATCCGCAATTATCAATAGTTCTCTCAACGCAATCGTGGATACCATTTTTTTTTTTTTTTAATCTTCAATTAATCCCTCTCTTCGATCTTCTATAAATATCCAGAATTAAACAACTAATTAAAGTTATCAAGCATGTCCCATTTACTGACTAATCAGATTGAGCAATATGCAATATCCATTATCATACATCTTTAATTAATCTTATCAAACATGTCCCTTTAACTGACTAATCAGCTTAAGCAGTTTGCAAAATCCATAATTATACATCTTTAATTAATCTTATGGAACATGTCTCTTTTACTGGCCAATCAGATTGAGCAAACTCAAGTATTAAAAACGTCTTTAATTATTCTTATCAAACATGTCCCTTTTAATAACTAATCCTGACTAATCAGGTTGATAAAAGTCCACCATTATGCGTCTTTAATTTTCTCAAAAAATATTCCATTTTTAGACCAATCAGTTTGGACAATATCCACTATTACACTACTTTACTTTTCTCAAACATGTCAGTTATCTGTTTTCCTACAACCCCACGGAAGTAGGGGATGTAAGAACCCCACGAGGGTTGAACACGAGTTGAGCCAGAACGCTTTGGTTCCAAACCCGAAGTGAAATCAATTGCGCAAATGGATGGGAAAACGGTATTTATACGGGTATAGATCTCCCTTGATATAATATACCGGTAGAGATGAGGGAAGTCACAATTCCCTTAGAATACTAGGAGGCATAATAATATCACTTATAATAGTATCGAAGGTACGTTAAAAAATTAATATTTAAAAAACAAAGGGGTTCAAAATAAACCAATTTAAGGGGAATAGACGGTAGAAAAAAATCACAGTCAAGTTGCTTTATTATTATAACTTACTAAGTATGAAAAAAAGAACAAATAAAGCCTGAGTAAGGGAATGAAATTTTAATGACTAATCCTGACTAGTCAGGTTGATAAAAATCCACCATTATGCGTCTTTAATTTTCTCAAAAAATATTCCATTTTTAGACCAATCAGTTTGGACAATATCCACTATTACACTACTTTACTTTTCTCAAACATGTCCCTTTAACTGACTAATCAGCTTAAGCAGTTTGCAAAATCCATAATTATACATCTTTAATTAATCTTATGGAACATGTCTCTTTTACTGGCCAATCAGATTGAGCAAACTCAAGTATTATTAAACGTCTTTAATTATTCTTATCAAACATGTCCCTTTTAATAACTAATCCTGACTAATCAGGTTGATAAAAATCCACCATTATGCGTCTTTAATTTTCTCAAAAAATATTCCATTTTTAGACCAATCAGTTTGGACAATATCCACTATTACACTACTTTACTTTTCTCAAACATGTCAGTTATCTGTTTTCCTACAACCCCACGGAAGTAGGGGATGTAAGAACCCCACGAGGGTTGAACACGAGTTGAGCCAGAACGCTTTGGTTCCAAACCCGAAGTGAAATCAATTGCGCAAATGGATGGGAAAACGGTATTTATACGGGTATAGATCTCCCTTGATATAATATACCGGTAGAGATGAGGGAAGTCACAATTCCCTTAGAATACTAGGAGGCATAATAATATCACTTATAATAGTATCGAAGGTACGTTAAAAAATTAATATTTAAAAAACAAAGGGGTTCAAAATAAACCAATTTAAGGGGAATAGACGGTAGAAAAAAATCACAGTCAAGTTGCTTTATTATTATAACTTACTAAGTATGAAAAAAAGAACAAATAAAGCCTGAGTAAGGGAATGAAATTTTANAGTGCAAACCTAATATTTGGTTCGTTTCCCAGGGAGGTGAGACATGTTTCCCACTAATTATCACATGGCTTATCTCTACTGCTTATATTTTGAACCAATTATAAAATAAAATAATAATTATAAAATTATTATTATGGAACTAATTTCTTTAATTAACACAAATATCTAACATTTTACACCAATTACGTTAAATTAACAAATTAAAATAAAACTATTAAAATATTTAAAAAAAACCTTATTGTTTAATTAAATTTTTTACTTAAATAATTGAATAACTCGTTAACTAGGTAGAATTGATATACAAAATAAAACACGATAAAATTGCGTGTCTCGTATCATCCTTTAATATTATAAAATAAATTAAAGCAAAAATAAAAAAACAGAACATGAGATATCAGTCCATGATAATGAATGTGGCATGAAATTAACTCCTGATATTAAAAGCATGCCAGCTTTTAAAACGAACGAATGGGTGTAAACATATTCATTGTAATGAATTAGATTAAAATAGTACATATAAAAAATATCAAACTTAATAAACCCAAAACACGAATTTTATGTCTCTGACTACAAAATGTCAACCATAAATTAAATTATAACAGACTAGCCAATGTCTTAAGGCCCGATATACACGATGTTTGATATACACGATCAAACATTTTGAGCAAACCTGATTTCGGGTAGATTTAGGCCATCCACGTCAAACATCGGGTTTGCGCAAATATAAAACCCAGCCCCATACACGGTGTATGGGGGCCGGGGGCCTTTAAGGTTTTAAATGTTTTTATAAAGTAAATTTAAGGGCCTTTAAATGTTTTTATAAATTGATAAAATGACCTTAACACACCAATATAATGTATTTATTAAAGACTAGCTGGATGGATGCCTGTGATCCGCTGCAGAGTATTAATAATATATATTTTTTAATTTGATGTTTTATAAACTATCTTCAAGAAAGATTGAGAAATAATTTTAGTAAAAGAATACCTAGACCTAGATGCCCCAACTTCTTACATCCTTCCCTCCTTATTGCTCTTCTACCTCCTTTTAGATAATATACTTGACTCTGACTAGTTGAGAAACAGTTTTAAGAGTTAAACCTCCAGGAAAAGCAGAGGTATTTTCCTTTAGCCCCCCCCCCCCCCCCCTTCCGATGTCTTATAACGTCCTTGGGTAAAAATTATCCATTATTAATGCTTACATCCTAATCCTAATAAGGAGCCCTCTTTAAAGTAATAATTTCCTAACTTCAAGAAAACTGGGCTAGGCTAAAATCCCCCCTTTTTTTCACTTCATGGTACCAAATAAAATTTTAATTTAGCGTTTCAAGGAAGTGGTAATAGTTTATAATTATAGTAAAACATGGTTTCAAATCATCTTCGTCATGAATCAAAATTGCTGATTGCAAAAATATTTCTTAAAAAAACGTTGACGCTTTTGATACTGGTGTTTTGTGGAACGCAAAATCGGATAATTATTGAGACACAGTTTAAAAGTTTGGAGAACAAGAAAGCGATAAATGTTTGTTTAACGTCTTAGGATCTTAAACGTAACTGATGAATTAAAACTATTCAAAATTAATATTCTTCTGACTGGGAAAAGTACTTCAAACTATTTAGCTTATTCAAGTATCTGTATATGTAACAAACATTTTTCGGTACTCTTTTACTTTGTTACCCACCCTAAAGTGGGTAACAAAGTAAATTAGGTCGGATGTGGCAAGATTTTACTTGGTTAACCACCGTTTGTTTACATTATTGTGTTTGACATTTTTTTAAAATTAATTGACAATCTTAAATGGGAAATGTTCAAATATATCCTTAGGACAAAGGAATATCACACTTCTGTAAATGAAAATGACAATATCCGTTAGTCTAACTGTCTAGTAAGGCAAAGTAACCTTTAATCCAATAAATTTTGAACAAAAGAATAGTTCACTTGGATTTAATAATAAATAAATAAATAAATAAATGGTGGGTAACAAAGTAAAAGAGTGCCCATTTTTCTTTCAATGTGTAACAAACAACCTTCTTTTGCCGCAATGATAAGATTTTAGCAAATAACTCCACTGGAACTACAATCACCGCAATTTTGTAATCGATCTCTTTCGTGGAATCATGTAAAACCAATTTCGTTTAATTACCGAATTTACATCAGTTGATTAGCACGTTTAAGCGATAGATTAAGTAGGTCACCCAGGATTCAATCCAGATCAATAAATGAACTAAAATCGAGTACCATGATTTACTCAGACAACGTAATAAGTATATAGTATGTCAAATGCTTTACTTGGCGAATCAGTCAGTATTGCCATTAAGATGTCTAAATGGGGGCTCTGTCATCACATTAAAAACAAAAAAATTCTGCAATATCATCTTGCAGCTGATCTTCGGCTAATAAAGATAAAATATTAACCAAATTAACCTAAGATTACGACATCTCAATATCATCCTTATTTGAAAATCAATTACCATGTTTCAGGTGGCAATAATTGGATAGTTATTGAAAAGCTCCAAATCACAAATGATCAGAGGATTAAGTTGTGAAGTATCATCTTGGCCAGATGATTTAATGACTCCTCAACACATACTCAAACCTGGGTAACAAGATTGACTTAAATGATAGGAATATGGCATCTAAACAAGTGAAAACCAGGAAGAAAGTCGAACCAACTAAGTTGAAAACACCAACAGGTAATTAACAATAAATAATCTTTTAATGTATCATTTAATAATTTAGTACTTTCCCATTGATTCAAAGAATGTTTATATTTTTACTGGCACTTTTCTAGATTTTTACTTCCCTACAGTCTATAAGATTAGAGTTGGCACAATCAAAAGGCGGGAAAATTTTGAGGGAAACGATTCTATTGGTCCCCCATGTTGAATGCAACTTCAGAAAAAAATGCTCTACTCTACCCCTGTTCCACAAAAAAAAATATAACATGGCAACACTGATTTTCCCTTTTTATAACCCCAAACCTACCTCCACGTTTGTTATTTCCCGCCTTCGATTGTGCCAACTCTAATCTTATAGACTGTAGTAAAAAAAAGAGGGGAGTAACAATCTAAAGGAGGACGGAATGTTTTTCTTTAGACTGTTACTCCCCTCATAAAAACAGTAGTGCGATATTCCTTTGTCCAACAGTACATTGGCCTTTGTTTAAATAGTTATTTAGTCAGTCATTTATATTCTAAAAAAAGGAGAGTAACACTCTAAATAAGTACCGTTTTACTTATATTATAGTAATACGTTGAATAGTTTTACACAATGCAATTGAGAATTTTAAGTATTGGAAAACTCATTTACTTGTATGTTTACTTGTTACAAGGGATTTCTGTTTAAATAACTATTTAGACAAAGGAATATTCAGTCTAATGAACTTGGGATAAAGGAGCATCACACTTTTGTACGTAAAGGTGATATTACACAGTCTAATTAACTATTAAGACAAGGGCATAGTAACACGTTAAAGTAATTTGGGATGGCTAAACAGTAAATTGATGCTTATATATTGAGATTTTTGCTTACTCGTATATTATATCGAAACGACATTTAGTAAGTATCCAATTATTCTAATAATCTTTTAAACACATGAATGAATATTAAAGGTTTAATAAATAAAACTATAAAAGTGAATAATAACTAAAGGAAAAATATAAAATGCATTAGTGGATTATTTATTCCTTTTTTAACCGTGATTTTTAACCTAAGGTCCTATAAATCCTTAAAAGAAATAAGTGAACAATATTTCTTCCCAGTTTTCTTTTAAACTGCTTATCTCTTTCATTTATAACTTCATCCTTATTTTATTTTATTTATTTTTATATTTTTTTCTAAAAAGATAAATTTCACTACTTTTCCCTTCTCATTTCTTTTAAAGGATTCATTTCTCCGTTTTTCTTCTATATACCTACTGTTTGTTTTAATATCTTTTTGCCTTGGCTTTATCACCTGAAGTTTTATCCTTTTACTTCTTCTGTTCATATCTGTAGGTGAATTTCTTTGGTTTTTCTCCGCTTGTTATTCATGCTTACTCGTTAAGTTGGCACAGCTGTAGTCCAAAGCTTTTCCCTCGGTTTCTACCCTCATTAGTTCGCTAGCAAACATCCCAACCCTTCTCTTTCTCTTCTCTCGAAGGAGAAAAACCACGCCAGTGTTTGCACAAATTATAACACAAACATAATAACCAAAGCTCTGAGAGCAGTATTCTGTTTCTTAATCCTAGTAATATCCGAGGGATTTTTTTGTATAAAAGGCTTTTAATGGGAAGTTAATGATTTTCTGCTACCCTTAACGAAATATATATTCTTTTTTCATGCACTCGTAAAAGCTCAATTAAAATTTTCCACATCTTTAAATAAAAATAACATTTTGTTAAAAAAAAAAAATTATTACCAACACTACATTGTAATAATTTACCAATTAAAAGAGAACTTTAGTTTAAAAGATGCGTTAAATAAAACCCATTCGTTTTAGTTGCCATTTTAGTACATCATATTTAGATCGAGTTCATAGGGATGATACTAATCACGTAATTAGTATGCAAGCGTCCCTATCGAGAGAATTTTTTTTTATCTTCTTAACATCACATTAGTTTATTACAAGATAGAGGAATAAGCCAATTTATGTTCCAATTTACGTGCAGTATGTGCAACCGTGTAGGAACGAAGTTCCTTCCCCTTTTAATTAAATATAAATAATAAAATCCCACTGCTAAGTTTTACGATACTAACATACTTAAACTTGGCGGAGTTAGAAAAGATACAAAATTAAAAGTAACTAACTATGTATTTGTAATTAGCAGAGTTAAGGCCAATTTAAAAGAAAAGCATTTTGGTATCATTGAAGCAAGCGTCTCACCATAAATAATGATGATTGAAAAAAGTTAATCTTAATGAGTTTATAGTTGAAGCAGATGCTTGTAGTGCCGGACCACGACTGTTCCCTCAAACTCCGCCGGCATATTTATTGCTAAATTTAATACATTATACAATATATCACTTTACTATTCAATAAGTCTGCTTGTATCAGGTTAAAATTTTACAAGCCTTTTCGCTCTAGTGGATATAACGTCCAACGAACTCGTCCTGGGCATTGGTGAACTGACCATGTTTACCAAATTTCAACCAAATAGGTCAACTTTTATTCAAGGTATCGTCATTGGTAAATTCTTTGGCGGTCGTATTTTTTGGAT
Organism: Gerris buenoi; assembly: GCA_001010745.2. Lineage (NCBI taxonomy): Eukaryota > Metazoa > Arthropoda > Insecta > Hemiptera > Gerridae > Gerris > Gerris buenoi. Next base: position 515,774 of record KZ651309.1, on the reverse strand, counting down.
TCACTCCGCCTATGACACGTTACGGCGCGCCGTAACGTGTCATAAGTAACTTCGTTCCAAAATATCCCACTTCACTGGGAATTGAAATAACCAAGTCGTTACGACAATGGTTTTTGTTGTATATTTGTGCTACATTGATTATTTATTCTATAAGTCCGATAATTATCAGAAGTGTTTTCATAGGAAAGAGTTAATTGCTTAGCTCTCAACAGACGTCGAAAAGTAGGTTAAAAAATATATATATATATTACTAGGCATCGCATGGCTCTAACATTTAGGGAACTAATAGTTTATAATAAGTTTTAGTTAAAGGTAAGAATGCAATATAAATATGGGAAGGGAGAGGTGTCCAGCTAATCTCCCTACATTCTGTAGATTTTTAAATTTAACACGTTTAAAAAGCTCGAATACATAATGCTTGTATAGAACATGTTAACAATTCGAAAAGCTGAAGTCACGTAGAAATGTAAAAATGAATAAACAAGCGGAAGAAAATATTACGTTCCCAAATATTGCTGCCCTGCTAACCTAGGACACTGTCTTCTTGAGCACGAACCTCAAAATTAAACAGACGTAAAAGGTTCGTAACCCATAGATAGGAAGAAATTCTTTTGATGCAGCTCTAACTAAATCTAACCACTAATAGAACTGCTGGATCATGTTNCATGAAATATTTTTTACAAGGAAATATAAGCGCATTTTTATTATTTCATGTAGAATGTCATTTTTATAGTTATGATCACTTCTTTTTGTTACGGCTATAAACACGTGTTGGTAGTAAGAATACGGCTGATTATTATTTGAAAGAGAGACAGAGAGAGAGACAACATGCCACATAAACATTTAATAATGTACACTACACAACAAAATAATACACAAAACTAATGAACGAATATTAACTGAGCTTAGAATGAAAGCCCTTATAAGTTTTCTTCCATCATCTTAAATATATAATTGATAAAATAAAATTGTTTCTTACGGACATAAACGTGATTAGAATGAAGCTGTCACGAAATCTTCCCAGCGAGAGAAAAAGTAAGTAATCTAAATTACCGATGAATAAACATCAAGATTCAAACTAACTTATATGTATAGATAGTTATGTTGTAATAGGATATTACAAATGCCATTATTTCATGTTATACCTTAGTACAAGTAGTCCAAAAGAAGATAGCGGTACCCTCAGGAATCGTGGATTATTATTAAAACAAAAAGAAGAATTCCCAAAAAACATATCTAAAAAGAAAAAAACAGAACCTGCTTCACGTTTATACCTACCTCCCAAGTTATGGAAGATTCGTGAGTCGAAAGTATAAAATGTTAAAAAAAAGGATGAAAAAATAAAACTGGTGTTGAGGTAGAAAAAGGTATTTTATAAAATATCCCGTGCCTTGAAATGTAAATTATAAAAATCTAGGAAACATGGTATTTCCCTGTAAAACTCCTTTTTTTTGTAACCACAATTATCATTCAGATCACGAAAATGAGCATACACTTATTGATCATAAAGTTATATTTAATTAAACATAAATTATGCATTAGATTACAAAACCCTAGTTTTAACCATCAAATAACGAATCTACGGATTACTATGCTCCGATACAACTTAGATAAACATTCTTATATGCATATAGACTATTTAAATAATCTATATTTTTTCTATAAAACGATTTCATTCTTTTTTCTAAAAAGATAAATTTCACTACTTTTCCCTTCTCATTTCTTTTAAAGGATTCATTTCTCCGTTTTTCTTCTATATACCTACTGTTTGTTTTAATATCTTTTTGCCTTGGCTTTATCTCCTGAAGTTTTATCCTTTTACTTCTTCTGTTCATATCTGTAGGTGAATTTCTTTGGTTTTTCTNGGGTTAGGGACCGAAATCTTCACACTTGTGTGAAGATATGGTCGGTAACCATAACTCCCCTCTTAATTGTATACAACCAAGAGTGTCATCATCATGGTTTCCAGGCCAAAACCTGGTGGCGCCACTCTTTCGAGGTGCTTCCCATTTATATAAACAATGCTGGGTTGACATTAAGCGGGGGCCCGGTCCGGGAATCGAACCCAGAGCTACGGTCAGAAGCGTTTACCTATCCCTCTACTGACCCTGCTCGAGGCTGCTTAACTTCCGTTATTACACGGCAAGCGCTCTAGCCTCTGACTCACCCAGGCCCCCCGACTACTTTGATTTGCTTAAATATTAAATTAACAAACCTATCAAATGAAAAAATAAAACCAACTCTTACACAACCTTCTAGCTTGATGGTACACTTTTTTGCACGCTATCTCCTGGACTAAAGGATTACATAATCAGGTTTAGATTCCTCATAAATGATCTTTAGGGTATTTGTAATAAATGTATTTGTAATAAAATAGGCATCATCTATCTATCTATCTATTTATTCTTATTTATAAAATAAATATAGCATAACATAACACATAACACAATTTATTAAAACACTATTGCTAAAATTGTACATATTTACACAACTTTTAATATAGAATAACATTTTTTTTAATATACAGGATAACATAACATTATAATATGAAATGCGATATATTCTCCAGGCCCTAGGCCATATTTTAGCTTGTAGCTAAAAAAGGAATGTCATTTATATATAACCAACATATATATTATCTTTTAGCAAAGCATGTCAGACGTCTTTGATACATACTAGAGGAAAGCAGATATACTTTTTCCACACCCTGTTGTCACCTTCTTTAAAGAGACTACTAAGGGTGAGACAAGAGCTATATTTTACATTCTGAATTCGAGTTCTCCAAAAAGGTTCACTAGCTTACGTATAACAGACAATTCGATAATATTTTCCTGGTAATTATTTATGTTTAACTAATGAACGTCTTGACTTGGTTTTTTAACCTAAAACCCGAAATATTAATACCGTTAAATAAATAAATTGCTTTAAATTTGAAAAAAAAAAAAAAAATTGATTCCTAAAACTTAATATTATTTATCCCAATAAATATTCATTCATTTATGTTAGAGTTTAGGACAATAATAGCTTTATTAAGTTGAAAAGCTCTAGGACTTAGTAATAAATAGCTTTATTTCACATATTTTCAATAATGAATAGCTTCATTATATTAAAAAGCTTTAGGAATATTCAACTGTTTAATATATTATCCAATATATTTAATACATAAATATAAAATTGAAATTAAGAGATAATTTAATATCTCAAATTAATAACTAATTCAGATTGTGGTTTTTTCATCTATAATCTACAAGGATATTTTTATGTTCTTAGAACGGATCTAAAACTTAATTATCTCTACAATACAATTATGATTGTTATAGAAGAGAAAATATTTATACATGATTTAATTTAATCCCGGCAAAATTATCAATTCATTTTCTATAATATCAATTACCTAACTTAATAATTTGATAAATAATATGATTATTTCAATAATCATTCAAATCATGATAATTTTCCCTCGTTGGTTCATTAAGACTACATTTAGAAAATGAATCAAAGGCACAGAGTTTGCGAGTAAAATTATCATAATTACAATCCAATTTATACAGACGGCTCATTACACGTAGCGAGAAATACTATTAAATCGGTGATGAATTCCCTGTTTGGCAAAGTGATGGAAAATTGACTGATTGAAAACTTTGTGTATTTTTGTAGGGTGGTTGGAGGGAAGCGATGGACTGCTTCGATTTCTATATGCTTAACAGCCCAATATTCAAACATCACAGTTATCTACGGTCCAAAAGCTTTCTCTGTAAGTGCCTTACACTATATACAAAAATATGCAAAGTAATCAAGCAGTCTTTTATAGAATTAAAAATTTATTAATTCAAGGAAGTTAAGGACGCACCTTAATTTTATCTCAGGGATTTCATGGTTATATAGCTTTGATTTTTTCAATAATAAATTAAATAGTTCAACAATATTATTATAAGCGTATCAAATAGAATGACCGCAATTTTAAAAATTAAAACATCGATTTTCTAAAGAAAAAGTGTTAAATAAACGAATTTCCAAAATATAACTATATAAGCCTTAAGTCTACAGAAAACAATTTTTGTATTAAACTTGTTTAACTTGTAAAGCCTGTGTAAGCATTTAAGTTAACAAGGAAGTAATTAGGGAACCTATCCATATTAAAAAAATTTCGAATAATATTAGTGTACTAGAGGCTCAAATATTTGTTTAGGATTTTAATATGTTAAGATGATTAATATTTACAACAAAAACAAAAAAATCTTTCAAAGAATAGTTTTATCGAAAGTATTAACTCAAACAAGACTATAGATGAACATTAATGTCCGATATTTTCATACGTTTAAAAAATTAGTAGTAATTTTTTTAAGTAACTTATTATTTAATAACTATTTTTAATGATATTCGTACAACTATTTCTTTGTCCCGTAATCAAGGATTTTTTTTAGCATTGTTTAATTAGTGGATTGACTAACAAGTTTCTTTTTTATTAAAGGGCCCTACACACGACCCGACGTGTTACCCGGGGGGTAACACGTTTCACAACCACTTCAAACGAGCCTATGCTCGCCCTATCAAAGTTATAACCAAAGAATTATATATTTTTGTAATCAGCTCGACGTTCCCTTTAATATGATACCCCTCACGATGTCGAAAAAAAAATTTAACCCTTAAGTTTTTTTACCCTAAATTTTTTTAAAATATATTTTTTTTTAAGTCGATATATTTTTAACATGTGTGGGTAGGTACAAGACATATGCATGCCAAATTTCAAAATCATCGGACGAAAGGTGTAGCCGTGAGAGTATGCGACGGACGGACGGACAGACACACGCGCGAAAATATAAGGGTCCTTGGCTTTTGCCTACGGACCCTAAAAAGGACAAATCTCTGTACAAAGGATCTCACCAAATCCGAATCTAAACTGCGCCATCGATATGCTCCCGTGTAGGGAACGGTCATAGAATTGACGAATCTGATCATTTCTATCGATATAGTTTTTTTTATTATTATTCTACAAAGAATAATGCCGATAAATAGCTTATACGTTATTTTTCTAAAAATGCTTGATGATGAAATTAAACATTAGTTTTTAAAAAATAAGAGATGAACATAAATCTGCATCTTACTGAGTATAGTACAGCAATTACACCCAGTACAATTTAGTCTGCGGTACGACACATTTATTGGGTTAGATGCAAATATTTAGAAGCTGTGTAAAAAAAATAAAAATAAAAATAACTAGATTGACGAAACATGGACTACTAAAAATATCTTTATAATAGTAGTTATTTAGTAGTATGAATGTTAATTTCTAAAATATTAACAAGCAATTCGCATCTTAACGGTAAAATAATTACTTAACTAATTGTTAATTAGTGTAATATTAATTTCACAAAGAGGCCAGAGTAGTTGGTTATTATAGAAAACTGTGGTTTCCCATTGGAGGATTATCAGTAATCAAAACTTTGTAAATATCAGAGCACGAGAGAAGTTTTGGTAATAATGGAGGAACAAACAAATATTACCTACAATCCCTAAGAAATAGAATATTATATAATAATATAATGAGCATTATATAATTGACAGAAAATTGTTATCAAGGTAAACCAATAAATATGTATTTAGGTTAATATTATTTTGAGATAGTGCAAGTTTAAGGTTAAATTAATTGGGTGCGTTGAGCCTAGTTTGAAGCCATATTATTAATACGGTCGGTAAAGTTGATGGGACAGGGTAGATGATTAGTAGGTAGGAAGGTAATCAGATTGGCACATTGTCGTAGGCTGACATGAAATTAGCTTCTCTCCTAGCAGCGAGATGTCAAGTTATCCCCAGTCCTTGCATCCTATCTAGTCCTCCCACAGTATATATAATATATAATCCCTATTACATTGATACTACCACACAAACCTTTCCTCTTCCTATCCCTCATACTCACTAAATAAGTTTGGGTTCGATAAGCTCATAATCCATACACACCAAATTTAGTAAAAGTGTCAATTTAATAAAATATAGTTTAACGCAAAAAAATAAATATAGACTGAGCAATCATATAACTAGAGAAGTAATAGAGATTTTATTAGAAAATAATCTAAAGCAACTTAACTTTCGAGAGGTTTGTAAACCCGCAGGGTGACAGACATTTAATTGACTCTTATAACGTCGACATTCCCAAAAAAAAACTCTTCCCTCAATTCTTACATCAGTTCAAATTTAGTATTTAAAAAACCATGAAAATGCAATGATTAAGGAAATCTAAAAAATATTTTAATAAATATCTGGAAGGGGGGGGGGACTAGAAGACGGAGACCACACGTTAATAGCGGTTAGGTCAAAAACTATTAATGCTTCTCATCAGATCAAAAATACAAAACTGTAAGGCTAATTTAGGCATCAGTGACTAAAATGTACGATTTAAGAGTATCTAAATAGTAATAATGCATGCTAAGAACAGAAAAGTAAGTAATTTTACTGAAAACCCATAATCACATCTTTACTAAACAAGCTAAAAGAATCGGAATATTAAAAAAATAAAAATATTATGAAGCAATCGTAAGAAATACATCAACAATGATCATTTTATTTATTAGTTAAAGTAAATATTAAAAACATAATATTATAGCTTTAAAAAAAATAAAATTTCTATATTTAATCCACAAAAATTTAAAATTACACAGGATTACATTATAGATCACTTATTAGGATTTTTATTATTATTATTGGAAGGCACTAAAAAACGCTTTTTTTTTCCTTTATCTACATTATTAAGTAACGATCTAAGTTTAATCTTGATATAAGTACATTAAATTAAATTTAAAATTGAAAAATGCTAATTAATCCTAGAAATAGGTACGATAAGTAGAAAGGAAAAAGAATGCTTTAAGCAAAGTCAAAATAGTATGATTTTAAAAGATAAATTACACTAAATGTGAAATATTTTACAATTAAGTAAATGGTTTAATTATCCGTATCTCAAATCATCCACTATACTAACATGACTTTTATCATAGCGGTATGATAAGAGTTATCAATCTTTGATCTTCAATCAGAGTAGCCAAAAAAAGGGGTTAATCTAGTTAACTATAAAACACACATACTTTTAAAGATAATCAAAATACATTACAGAAGTTTTAAGCATTAGGAGATAATTAACGGTATGCACTTGGAAATTTACGTAAAGCCATGATAAGAGCTTATTTAAGCTTCGATTATAAACTAGATAATTTTCATAGAGTGATTTTCATTAATATAGGGAGATGATCATCAACCATAAGAATTTACCGAATTTACCAACTACATAGTAAGTTAAAACAATATGTTGCATGAAATTCTCTAATTTGTACAACAATCCGGCTCACAAGGGACCAGGTCATACCACACGGCTCTTTTCGAATATTGAAGAAATGAGCGAAATAATTTTAGCGAATCAATTAATAATTAGCACATTATTTTAACGAGCAGATTCCCACTTATTTCTCTTAAATGGGTAAAAAAAACTGTTCCTCCTCCAGGAACTGTAAACTTTTATTTGATTAATTAAATCAAATCAATTAAGATGTCTTAAGTTATGTATTTAAATATAATACGGGTAGTATAAAAATATACATATATATAGCCACCGAAGACATTGTTTCCATCATGTACCGACTTATCCGTATATTATTTGAATGCCATAAAGATAAGTTATTTTTAATGGTCACGTTAAGAAAATATGTAGAGTGGACTATTCTATGATCTATGTTATCTATCCCAGCAATATGTTGTCTACCTAAATAATCTGTTTTCGAGGTTTCAATTCCCAAGGAAGTCAAATAAAAACATTTACAAACAACTCGTTCTTAATCAAGCTTGAAGTGAACAGATATTTAAATACTTCCTCAACTTCAGTATAGTCTTTAAAAGCGACTTGGAACTAATTTTGAGATGGTTGTCAATAATAATTTACTGTTGCAGGTTCTGGAAGACGATCTGGAAAAGGAGAAAGTGAAGGAAAAGAAGATTACGAGTGAGTACTATTACTTATTAAAGCGAGCGCTTCTTACATACTACCCGTTCTGTCTGTCAGTTATTCGGTTTATCTGTCTGTCAGTATGAAGTTGAAAGTCGGTTAAGTTCAAATTTGTTCAACATGCTCCCTTACCAATGTTTGGTTTAAGTTCGTCTAACAGCGTTATTTGTGCAACAATCGTGAGCTTCAATCGAAATTTTAAAATTTCGACTTTATACAATCAAAAGCTTTTGTGAAGTGATACATTTATAATAATAGTTTAAAAGGAGATGTATAAGCTACAGTCGGTTCTAAACGAGAGTTGGTGCGTTGACAGCATAGGATAAACTAGTAAATGGGGAGGGGAGTCAATGAGAGCTCAAGATGCTCTCTGGATAACCATATAAATAGGTGAATACAGTGGCTTTTTTCCCTCAGAGGTTGGACAATCTGTGTCACTCGAATTCCCGCGCTGTCAATGCACTAACTCATGTTTGGGACAGACTGTAGTGGAAAGATGAAGGAAGGCACGTGGTACCCCCACTACACTACCCTCTGTCCCAATCCTCTTCTAGTATCAACTTATCATTATGAACTTTTTTTTTTTATGTGCTGCTTAAAAATAACCGCGCAATGGCCAAGTACTGACACATTCCATTAAAATTGGTCATGTCGAACTCAATTGATGCCTAAATGTATAAATGTACAATGTATAAATAAAGTGTAAATACTAATAAGTTAAGCTTTGTAAGCCATCATTTGCCATTAAAATTATAACTAATAACAAAACATAAATTGCAATACCGGACACTTAATTTTAAGAAGGGTAAATAACAAGAGCGGCTATTCAATATAAACAAATTGTGTAAGCTTTCAATAAACAAAAAAAATACTTAAATTTGTAAGACATAAAATATTCCCCGTAACACAAAGACCATTCAAATTGTTTCCTATTTTCCTTACTTTCTATATCAATTTTAGGATTGATTTACCTGTATAGGTACACCATACTTCAAATAACCCTATTCTTCCTAATATATTATCCTCAAAAGAAGGGTTGCTTTATACCTTATCGTTTATTGAATAAAGGTATCCTTAACCCAATGCGCTATAAATAATCATTTTTTTATTTCCCCTGAGGTTTAAAAGGGAAAATATCAAGGAGGTATTTTATCTCGACATAGTATGTGATCCCAAGTTATTAAATATATTAAAAGTAAATTATACTCGTACTTTAGTTGAGTCTACCCAATAGGTTTTTTGACCAAAAAATTGGGTCCTTCCATCTTCTATCCTATCCTTTTTTTCAAAAAAAAAAAAAGTGATTTTGAATATAAAAACCTTATGATTTATGCATATCCTCAATATATTATTGATACAATGGCATGTCCAACTATAGCAATCCCTTCAACAATCTCTCTGTCAAACCCATGTCTTTACCTACTATCTTGATTTTTCTTTCTTTTTTTTACTTTATCCTTCACCTGGACCCAGTTTTTTTCGCTATAAATAATTTATTTTTTTCTTTCGTTTCTGAATTATGATTTATGGGTAGAAAAGTGTGTAAAGATGGATTCTTTTTTTTTTTTACTTTCTCCTCTCGTTCCTTTTCAATTTGGACCAATGATAAATGTTAAAATAATAAGTTTTACCCTTTTGTTTGTCTTTTGTTTCCTTATTATAATTTTCTTAGTTTATTTAAAACAAAGAAAAAGAAAATGATGGATGTAAAATTAACAAGTATGTTGTTTCTGCGGACATGATTAGAAAATTGGACTTAATTTAAAATTTATTTTGTGAAATTTACGCATTGTTGATTTTCTTATTGTAAAATATAACAATGCATTGTAATTTTCGCATAGACTATTCTTCATAGGAATTTTGACTGTAGGGAATGGATACCATAGGAGTTTGAACGCTTGGAGCAAACCAAGAGTTCATTACCGTATGTGTTATAAATGAGTAATTTATGATGTGTGCTGAATTCAGACTTATGGTGTAGATGTTTCAGTAAAAGTTTGTAGCGTCGGTTTGCAGTCTTGTCGTTTGTTTGGTTTGGTCTTCCCAGGTCAAACGCCGCGCCAGTCCAGGTAAAAACCAAGGTAGCGGACGGAAATAGTGAGGGATCGGAATTAAATTTGGTTTAGGGTTACCTGTTCACATATGTCATGTCCCATGTCTCAAACTAGACGTCTCATGGACACTTATGTATTCATTAATTTTGATTCTCTACTTCTTGAGCCAAGTTTGCAGAAGTATGAGGTATTCCTGAACTTGTCGAGGAACAGTATTATACATGATATTTTAGATGATAAAATACATTTATCATCAGCAGTCCAACAGAGTTTAAAGTCAAACATCAGTTATATCGGCTGAAAGAACATAATCCCTATGCAATTCTTTCATTCCTACTCTAGAATCTTAAGGCTCTACCGCTCTTTGAGGTTAGAAAAATCATTAAAATGAAAATGTTATTGGTTCTAAGCAAGATATCAAAAATCTTATCACAGGCTTCATTCCTAATTTTAATTCTGCTCAATTTGAGCCCTATTTCAACTTCCTAGGATAAATAGTACAGGCGCCATTTCAATACAACGATAAAACTCGTATTAAAATGGCGACTGTACTATTTATTATAGGAAATTGAAATAGGGCTCAAATTGTGCAGAATTAAAATTAGGAATGAAGCCTGTGATTAAATTTTTGATATCTTGCTTAGAACCAGTATAATTTTAATTTTACTACTTTTTCTAACCTCATAGGACTGTAGAGCCTTAAGATATGAAATGGTGCATCCAAATGCTACTTACGTACGAAGCCACACCACTAACATTACCTCCAAAGATGTAACTACACATTGAAGGATGATCTATTTTAAAAATCTTGCCATCGTTTATTAAATATTTCATCCTCCAGAGACAAAAGACTATTAAAAATGGACCAATGTGTTTGTTTGCAATTGGTTCTTTAAAAAGAAAAATATAAAAATCTGCGTGATAAAGAATATCCTACAATTAGATATTATAGAAATTAATTAACAGATGTTTTGAATATATTACATATACATTTTATAAAATTTAATATTGAGATAATGAATAGAGGAGCAAAGAATTAAGGCGTATGTAGAATGAGGTTTATTTTACGGAGTCTGTAACAAGTTGAAATAATAGATCCCTTTCAGCTCTTATACCAATAGGAAGAAAAATGGAGCCATTTCCACAAATAGAGTAGACCATTGGATATAACACTGTCGTTCTGTACACAGATTCTCTAGAAAAACCTCACACATACCTAAAGTATATTGGTTTACGGTTTACCAAGGCAGAACAGTAAAAGCTTATATCTATATTTTGCACCCTCTACATAAACTTTTTTCAAACATGAAATCTTTCAACGATACCTCAACTATATTCAAATATGCGTATGAAAGAATAGAAAATAACAAAGCAAGACCATAAATCTCTTTATCTTGATATAAAAATTGCCCTTATCAAAAAAACATTAAAATGGATCTCCCACTAAATTTTTTGCATGTCCATATTTTCTTTTTTACGTGGTAGAGGAATTGGGGTGGGGAGGTGGACGCAATGTTTTTAGTTAGGTGCGGTCCTCATCCTGCCTTTTAGAGTAGATCGAAACCGACTACCTCTGTCTCTCTTCCATATTTCTAATCGACGTTTTATAATAAAGAAAAGGGCCCTGCGGTAGGCCCCATAGCAAAGGATGACATATGGTAGAAAACCTATAGTATAGACTCTGGCTACAGCCACAAATCAATCTAGCACCAGTAGCTTCAGGGACAAGCGATAGGATGAATTACGGCCCTAGATAGGATGAACATTGAACATACTGGCTTTAGGCTAAGAGCGCAACCTTACAGAAAAATAATCTATATCTCAACCATACTTATATAAAATACACGTTTTTCTCACAAAGAGAAATTTAATAACACAAAATGTTACATACTTCTATGAAATTACTATTAAACTTACTATAAGCTCTTTTGTTCTAATTTTTAAGAACAATTAAAAAAAAACACGTTATCAGATACACAATTAAATTCGCTGGGTTTATCTGCAAATGAAAATTCTAATTTGTTTGCACTCGGATAATTACTCGGGAACAAATATTAGTCAATTATTTTATCCTCCAAAAATATTTATTCTTTCTTTACATCCTAATTAAAACGAAAACTCTTCGCAACCACTTTCACAATTATTTATTATTCTTGATGTTTTAAGCTTTTAATTAAAGTTTTCAATTACACCCACATTATTTAAAATTGTATTTCAATTAAGGAAAATAGTACGCCTACATACTCCCACTAAATAAAGTTGTAATAAATTATTAACGTGGTCCAAGCCCTTTAGAGGATGCAACTCAATGGATTAGCAGTATTTCGATATTCCCAGACTTACGATTATTAAAAAATGAAAAGAATAATACAAACAAATATTAATTTCTTTCAATGTCCAAATTTTCAAATTCTTTCTACATAAAGATTTAATTTACAATTAAATAATAGATTATTGGCTTATCATGACCGCCTGATAAATAGTAATCATTGATAAACTGATGCTCCATTAAAGTTTAAATTTCTTTATTACGTATACACTAAAAATATCTGATAACACTATTTTAAAATCTAATAATAAACCAATAAGTATTATTTCACTAAAATCTCGGTTGAAAAATGTAACGTAATTTTATATACATTTATTAATTTTCAAAATGAAATGATCTTAATAGGATCTAAAAGAATACGTTATTCATTAAAAAATTATAATCCAAAAGTAATAATTAATAAATAATACTTAGTAAGCTTAAATGTTTAGATGATAATTTGTAGCTCTAGGGAAGTTAAGTATCAGGCAAGAATCTGTGAATTATCAAAAGTTTTATGTCATTAAAAAGAGATTAGGAGGCTTTTAGGCTGTTAGGGAACCAACAGCAATACAATGTAGATAGGAATTCACTTAACGCATTACCCTTACAAAATGTTGTCGTGTAACTTATTAAAATATCATTTAACTTTCTTCGATGTATACTAATCGAGTATTCAAAAAGTTTAGTCTGTGAGAGGTAATCTATAAATATTTATAGTAAAAAAGAAACAGAAGCAAATTCACAACTTGATACTTAATAAAAATAAGTAAAAACAAAAAAAATCCTTATTGCTTTTTTAGTTTAGACTAAACCTTAAAGCGGACTAGCTTAATTGTTATTCTAACCGTGGAATTCTAGGGACCGACTTATTCAGATAGTTAAAAAGTACTTAAATTGATAACATACCCGCAATCTTGTGTCCACGGCAAAAAACGTTGTTAAGGAGCTGGCTTATCAGTTGATTGCAAGGTCTTGAACGTTCTCTTCCTCTGTAAATCAAGTAAATAACAAATTTAATATTTTTAATAATTAGTATGTTACAGCATATCACAAAGAAAGAAAATTAAAAGGAAAGTTAAGAGTTAAATTGGTTAAAATAAAGTTAGTAAGTAGTTTAATAAATTTAAATGTCAATACTATACAAGCAAATATTAGTACTCTTTTAGTTTAGTACCCGCCTAGGTTTTTTACTTGGCCCCCCCCCTCCCCCCTCCCCTATAAAAAGGTAGCAAAATATAAAAGGAGACATGAGGAAATACTATGGTTGAGTAATCCTGTCTAAAGGACAGTAGAATAAATATCTATATGTCGTAATAGTTAAGACAAAGAAATATACACTCACCTGTATATAAAAGTAGAAATATCCCTTGGGCAAAACAGCCAGCAGACTGTCTGCGGGATGATTTGCCCCCAGTGTGCGCCTAGCCTTAGTCAAACGATCTATTAAGACAAAGGCATTAGACAATTGTACTTAGGGCCAAAGGAATATCACACTTTTGTATAAAAAAAAGTGATAACATTCTTTAGTGTAATTAACAAGACTAATTTTCGAATCCACCCAGATCATGCTAAATTTACAATTAAATTGAGGATGCCCATCTCATTTCTTTGAATACAGGCACAAAACACGGAGAGTGAAAATTTATTAACACTTCCTTGTTAATAAAACACGGGACTAAAACCACAAAAAAAAACCACTTCCTTGTTGAAGGAAGACTAACACCTCTATCTCTGACGTAATAGGCATTTCATGATATTCTTTTAAGCCTCGTCTAGACTGCCGAACCGAATTGAGGAAACTAGCAGAGCATTGGTCTCTGCGCATGCCCTGACAGATGCGCAGGCGCACTTTAGAATGGGCATGCGCGAAGACCAATGCACGGCCTCGTTTCCTCTGTTCGGTTCGGCAGTCTGGACAAGGCTATTCGTTTTAGATTTGACAAACACTGGACAGACCCGAGTTGAGTAGGATTTTTGAAGGCTTTTTAAATTGAATTTGAGTGCTCATACCATGCAAGACAAAACTAATAGGAGAAAGGGAGGAGAGTGGATTAAAAACAAGGATTCAAAATAGTTAAAATTTTAAAGTGCTTCTTCAGGAGTTAGAATCAATTACTAGTTTGGTATTTTGCAAATTACGTTTGATCCATGGGTGGGGGATCCAACGAACTCCGGGGTATCTAGATATTTATTAGATGCGCTTAGCAAAACCATTTTAAAATTTCTTGGCAGTTATATTAAAAAAAAAACGTTCCGTATCTAAGTGAAAATCCAGCCAGTATAAGAGTATTTATATATTGGCCGAAGAGCATCCAAGCATGTATTTCAAAATATTAAGTATAACCGAGTTTTATTTAGTTATCTATTTTATTATTTGTTGCTTTGTTTAAAATCAAAGTCGAACAAAACGCATTCAACCGTATTCCAAAACCCACAGCTATGGTTATATTATGGTTATCAAGAGATTTCTAATCCCTTTCCCAATGGAAGTTAAAGTTTGGGTAAATTAAATTATACGATCCGAAAGATTTCCTCAGAGAATTGGGCATTCGTATCTTGCAAGATAATCCCTTTATCTTTTAATAGAAAATTTTGTTTACTTTAGTCATCCAAATCGCTGATTTACTATTGCAATAAGTAACTAAGTTATACAGAATAGAGAGAAAATTTTAAACAATGATACTTGAACTCTAATAATTAATTTAAATTTGGACTTCAGCTAAATAAAAAGACACGGTAAAAGAAAAATCCACATCAACGCCATTACAATACTTTTCTCTATAAATTGTTCTGTAAATTATTATTAATTAATTTAATTAAATTAATTGTTACATATTAAATTTAAGGGAAAGTAAAAAGTAATTGACAAGAAAATTAATAATATAATTGTTATTAATATATATTCTATGTATATAAAAATGGATGTCGGTTCGCTTGTGATTTTTATAGACTTCGACACCGTTTGACTGATTAGAGATTTCAAAATTTAAACTTTGGTACTTGGGGTATGGGGTAAAAAAAAAAAATAGTATATAACCTTCATGATGCATATTGGGAAGCTCTTTAAGAGTTGTTACGTACACTTTTGTTATATTTTCAAATAAAAAAGGGGTAAAATGGAAAAACAGAGGAAAAACTGCTTTTTAATTGAAAATTAAAATCCATGCTTTTCGCATGGTCAAAAAATCTATACATCAAATCAGAAAACGAAAAATATTTTAAACGACTAGCGTATACGATAATAATTAGCATTAGTTTAATTTATTTTAAGTTTAATTGTACAGCGAATATAAAGTGAATAATATTTTTTTCATTCTCGTGAATTATTAATAGAAAAATGTTCATTTCATTATCTATTTACACCTATAAACATTATGGAATCTCATTAGTATAAGCCATCTTTCATTATTTTGCAACGAATATAGATTCTAGATGTATATCACCCATATTTAAATATACAGAGGTAAATAATTATACATAGGTAGGACAACGTCTGCTGGGTTTTGGTAGTATGTTATAAAGAATCAAATGCATTGAGTACCAGTTAAAAGTTAATTGTTCTAATTGTTGTTATTAATAATTTGATTGTTAGTAATTAGTTGTTTCACTAGTTAGTGTGATTAGTTTGAACTCTGCCTAAACACTTGTAACACGTTTCCCAAATACAATAACAGTCATGTCTATTTACATACTGTAAACTATGAATATTTATTACTATTTACCATTTAATGTACATAAACATATATATTGCATTATGTATATAATTGCATGTCCCTAAATGCCTCGACGACAACGATTTAATAAATTTTGAAGGGCAAAATTGAACAGTTTATTAAAAAAAATATATAAATAAGAATAAAATTAATAATTCAGACCGGTTTGACCCTGAAACTACCTTATTTATTATTACCTATAATGTATCATAGTTTAATTATTTACTAGCTGGCCTGTTCGGCTTCAAAGATTATTTAAAAGCCACACAAAATAGTCACAATTTTAACTCTGCAAAATTAAATCGATTAACCTTCACGATAAATTTGACCTTTGTACAATATTCCAAGACAACATTCCACAGATTTTAATACATTTTTAAGCCCAGAATTACGTTAAGGGTTCTTTCCCATGTCATAAACTTTAAGTCTAGACTCTTACTTTCAGCTTTCTAACTTCAGAGAAAGGCTTCTGTTGTTCTCATTTTTTTATAAATATATTATAACCAATTGTTATTTTCTTCTTAAAAAACGAATAGTTTTACGAACTATTAATAGTACTACTAATGCTCTATATAGAGACCATAAAATGTAATCTTTCTTTTTCTTGATTACGCCTGAAGAAATCACAAACGCCAAAAACTATGTCCGATACTTAATTTTGAAATAAATAATACTGAGACGAATCGAAGTTAGTTTGTAGCTTGGTATTTGTTTCAGTATAGTTACGGATGAGGATAGGAAGAGTCTTGCTTCTAGAGGATATCAACTGTACAACAGAGTAGGACAAGGAGTATCTGCTCAGATTTACCTGGCATCCACTGTCGACGATGGTAAAAAGGTATCGCTTGATTTTACCCTTTATGAAAATGATGTAATTTTACTGTGAAAAATATGAATTTTCTCATTATTATTTCTCATTATCTTGTGCAGCTTTTACTAGCTTCTTTCAGTGAGAGTATCAGAGTTTTTTGCGCTAAGATATTATAAACAGCAACACTGATTTTATACATTATTTATAAATCAAATATTGTTTTATAGAAAGAATAATATAATCTTAATAATACTAGATATAAGTTAACACTAAGTTTTTCAAAAAAATAAAAGAAAGTACGAAGGGCCTCTAATAATAATCCGGGATAACCCGGATAAGCCAATAGTACATTACGCGTCGAGTGTGGAAAGTAGCATTTTGCATGCGAGTGTGGAGTTTACACCCGAGCGACAGCGAGGGTAGTAAAACTACTCGAGCAATGCCTATTATTCGGAAGGCCTATTATTCTCCTCATATTCGTCATAATCACTTAAATTACTCATTGATTTTCAAAAAAAAAAACTCGTTACAAACAGTTACTTTTATTAAATAAACATAAAATTAGTTATCTTAAATGTAAACAAACTCGCTAATCGTGTGTAAAATTGAACAGTTCTTCTTCTTTTCGTCACTAGAGTGGAAAAAAGAGGAATTCTTCTTCTTTTCGTCACTAGAGTGGAAAAAAGAGGAATTCTTCTTCTTTTCGTCACTAGAGTGGAAAAAAGAGGAATTCTTCTTTTCGTCACTAGAGAGGAAAAAAAGAGGAATTGTTCAAAACTATGAGACACGCTTGCGCAATTAATACAGGTGTGTAAAGAATCTCTTTCTACGAATCTAAACAGAGATACAATGTTTATATTACATATCAATCGTAGATAACATATTACACGACAAGCTGTACGTTTTTCCTACCCCTGCTATCTTGAGTGGGTGTGATGTGAAAAGGGAAGAGGTAGATTTTACCGGATGACTGACATCCGCGCAACATACACTGTTTGCTTCAGGTTTGGCTCAAAAGGTATTATAAGAAAAGTCAGACATGTTATACAGCGCATGGTCGTCAAAACTGTGTGTGGAGACTGACTACATACCATACAGCCTTAGATGCCTTTTCAGATCACTAATTGGTCACATGCGACAGCCAAATTTATTTTTAATCCTATATTTCTATTAACAAAATGTCTTTACTTTTCAAGTTAAGTCGTGTTTTAACAATCTCAAGTGAATTTTTAGGTAACTCTAGCTTGCAAGGTAATAGACAAGAAGAAAGGAGATCCAAAATTTCTAACGAAATTTTTGCCAAGAGAGCTTCACATATTACTCTCTTTGAGCAACCCTTACTGCATCAGGACGTTTGGAATGTATGAATTCCCTGACAGGTACTGAAAACCTTCATTATTAGTTTGATTAACATCATGTCATTTAAATTATTTACGTTCTTTAAAAATAATTCCATTCAAACAGCTCCTGCTTAAAACGAAACTGATTGAGGTTAATTTTAGATACCTTAAATAAAGGTAGTTTGATAAAATTAAATATAACTATTGTAAAAAGGAGAAATATAAACGATCTAAGAAATAAGAATGTTTAACTCCTGGAATTTAAAGTTTTATTTCCATTCAATCATCGCTGAATTTAAAGTGGGGTTCAAAAGAGGGTTTTGATATTTTTTATACTGTAAAGCCTGAAAATTAATAGCCAATCATTAGTATTTAGCATCAGTATTTATCACATCATTTGTATTTATAGATAGTAAGTTTTATTGTTGAATATCGGAGAACCCTAGGCTCAGCTACCTTATACTGCTATTTCTTATTCTTAATAATAAAAGTTACGGCTTTGTTTAATGTAGCATGATTTCATATTTTATAGATGCTTTATCTTTATGAGATATGCCGAAGAAGGTGATCTGCTAGACTACCTCTCGAAAAAGAGAATTGACGACGCAGTTCACGCCAGGATTTGGATGCGTCAGATGCTCCTAGGACTCAAGTACTTGCACTCGAAGGATGTCGCTCATAGGGATATCAAGTGCGAGAATATTTTGATAACGGCCAACTTAAACGTCAAGTTGGCCGACTTCGGTTTTGCAAGACACTGGCTGGATTCTGAAGGAAGAGAGGTGCTAAGCAAGACCTACTGCGGTAGTATGTCGTATGCAGCACCGGAGGTTCTCAGAGGCGAGCCTTACCCTCCTAAGTTCTGCGACGTTTGGTCTTTGGGAGTTGTTTTCTTTATAATGGTCAATTTAAACAAACCGTTTAACAAGACTAAAGCCTCTCAGCTCCTTCAGCAGCAACTCAACAAAGAATACAGGTTCCGGTCAAAGGCGGACAAACTTATGGACGAATCCGGCAAGGATATGATTAGACATATGCTAGAACCGGACATGCACTTAAGATACACGGCCAAGCAGCTACTAGACTATGAGTGGCTCAATAGAGAGAAAGATATAGTTCAGTTAGTCCCAGACATTTGAATATTCAAAGATATGAGACCACTGAAATAATTCTCGTGTTAGTGAGTTCCAAAGCAGAAATAATAGCATAATCTTGATGATGATATTACGATCTTAATAGCATCGGCATATGAAGAATCTACCAAGTCATTAATCTAACGGCAAGAATCACAGACAAGAACAAAACTTTTTTTCTTCTCTGAAGAAAAAGGAACATGACTTTAGAAGCTTGAGACTATTGTTCTTTCTGCGCACATTTTCATAGCTAAAGCTTTGCTCTAATCAAATGATACTAAAGGAAACCGCAGTAGTAAACTGTTAAAATAGAAACCCATTCATAACTATATGATAACAAAAATAAAAATTTATATGCACAACCTTGTAAATTAAAACAAGGTGATATTATCTCCCAGAATTTTTGAACGCAAACTGAAAATATGGTCCTTAAATCAGTGAGATTGGTAATCACAGGACATTCGATAAATAAAATCTGTCAAATGATGGATTTCATTAAAACCATAATCGACGACATAGCCTGGTCAAGACGCAAGATAACGTTACCGATTCCGAGCAACAACCAACAACTTTATCGGCTCATTTTTGACGTAATACTCCCAAATTCAAGAGAACTAATTCCAATTTATAATTTACCTGACATTCAACAAATACACTTTTACTTTAAACCTAGTTTGTGCTTTTTTTTTTTTTTTTTTTTCAAGAAATACTGTTTGCTCAAGATAAAATATTAATTTACGATATTAATTTTGACACATAGTTATAATAATTAAAAGAACATTACTATTACTAGAAAAGGCAGATCATTACCTCTTATAGTTTACATGTGTATTGTATTTCATTCGACGCATTTTTAAGGTTTTCTATGTTTTTCAAGAGAGAAACAAGTANCAAAACAAAGTGACATTTTGACATGTAACAAAAATAAACAAAACAAGCCAAGGAACCGGCTTCCATAATATTGGCGATAACATTTTTCCCGTCCTAAAATTTTTGAACTTACGTTTAAGCCAGCGATGCGCGTGAACGCTTCGGCGGATAACGTTGTCCAACGAACTCAGCCTGAGCATTGGTAAAATGAACATGTGTACCAAATATCATCTAACTCGGTCAAGTTATCAAGGAACTTCGTTCCAAAAAAAATATAATTTTTGAGTTTACCACATTATTGCGAATTACGCATGCGCATATTTAATTTTGAGCTTCTGTATATTTTTCCTGTGGTTGGATCAAAAAGTTACCCCAGTGTTTCTAATTTCAGCACTTCAGGTTAAACGGTTCGGGCCCTATGAACCAAAGAGCGACGGACGGACGGACACATTACCCTCGGCATAATGGTTTTGAGAAGTATCTACAAAACCCTACAAAGAATATGTTTTACCATGCTTAATGCCATGCTTTTTGTCTAAAGTTTTGTTTCATTTAAGGGGTGCTTTGTAACGAGAAAGTTAATTATTCTTTAATAAAATAATTACATTTAGTCATAGAATCCAAACCCAGTCTAAAATACATACCTTAATACGTGACTGTTTTTTGCCAAAAAAAAAGAAGAAAAAAGTGTTCAGGAGGGCTCAAAACGTGAAAAAATTACTAATAATGCATGTTTTTCAGAATGAATTTAGACTTTACGGCAAAAAATAAGAACTTTAAGTATCGTCAATTTCCCCTAAATCCATTAGTTTAGCAGAAAATTTGGACTTTCAAGGGCTCTCCGGACAGCAAACTAATGCTTGGAGCGAAATATTGCCAAGATTAAAAAAAATCTTATTTTTTGCCGTAAAATCCAAATTTAGTCTAAAAAATGGGGCTTCCTATTCTATTTTTTCTTGATTATATAAACTGCACACACTTCTTCTAAACACAGAAAATGTACAGCATTTTTTCTGGAAACGCATTTATAGCCATTATCAAACCCTAAAAACCGCATCTTTCTATCTATTATAATTCCGGAGATATAGCGCTGTTCGATTTTAGCTAGGACACCCTTTATATAATAGTAAATAATGTTTCTTCTACTACTTAAATTCCTTCAAAATATGTGCATACTGTACAGAATTACAAAATTGCATTGCGGGTTTAAGAATATCTTTGAACTTCATTTTAATAAATTAACTATAAAGAGTGCGCGTCTGTAATGAAATATTGTCTTTTCTCATGTATTAACATGTCCTAATTAATATATTATGTATACAGTGTGTCCCCGGATCGACGCATGAATAGGAGGAAAAGACTAATTTTTTAATTCAAGTTTCATCTTCTAGGGATCAGCCCTACTTTATTGGAGACTAACCTATGTCATAATTTTAGTTTCACAAGATCAAGTATGCCTTGGAAATTTACAAAAAAGTTATTTTTCTCTGTAGTAAAGTGCTCTGTAGGACCTAGGAGATAAACATTTTTTTTTTTATTAAAAACATTTCAAAACCCTCCGCCTACTTTGAAATGTTATATTTTTCCATTCCATATTTTGCCTATTGTGCTGTTATAAATGGTTAATACTAATAATTTCAGTAATGTTTTCTGTGCTATAAAATAGATTTCAAATTTCGAAAATACCACTGTGAATATTATGTTTAGTATGAAATTAAATTTAATAATGAATTATTTGTGTTTTGCTATTGTTATTATGTTATTCCTTATAATAATATCTTAAATGTCTTAACTGACGAATGAAAGTAAACAAACTTTTTTGCAAGTGCCAAAAAGTTTTTTTTTTTGTTTTTTTTTTAACTGCAATTTTACCAAATTTGTAAGAACTTTTCTAACGCTATTTCTTAATATTTTCTATAATTCATAAAAAATTGTAAATATATCAAAGTAGGCGGAGGGTTTTAAAATTTTGTATTCTTACTCACTTTTTCTTTTTGAACAATTTTTTTTATTAAAAACAATTGCCATATTCAAAAGCATTTTGTCATTTCTCCTAGAGAAAAAAACACTTTTTAATAAATTTTTAAGACAAATGATTTTTCGAACCTAAAATTATGACATAAATTAGTTTCCATTCAAGCAGGGCTGAATCCCAGGAGATGCAATTTTAATGCAAAAAAAATTAGACACTTCCACTTCCACCATGCGTCGAACAGGGGACACACTTTATACATAATAGCTTGGTTTCCAGTTAAATCTACGTCACGAAGAAGGGAAGAATGACTGACGTTTCGCTTTCACTACTAGAAGTATCTTGAGGAGTGTGGTACATACTGATGTTTTCTTAAAGCAACAAGACATACAAGTTGCTTCAAGTAAACATCACGAAGCACCACACCTCTCAAGATGCTTCCAGTAGTGGAAGCTAAACATATGACTTGACTTCAAACTCTTCGTGACGCGGATTTCACTGGAAAACCAAGATGTTTATTACGAGTCCACCCGCGGAAGCCTACGCACCAAGATGAAATCTGTAATTCGTAATTCCCGCAACTTATCTTCTTTAGTTTATTATTTTTGACTGATTAGGGAGATTTTAAATTATAGGGAAGTATTTTTAAGGGTTTCGTAGAAGTTTAAGCATCCCCGTTATGTAANAGGGAAAAGATTTAAGCTTATAGAATATTCTTTCACTATCAGTAGGTATTAAACCTTAAAAATTCATTCATGTGTTAAAAAAATAATGTAGAGGGATTTTATTTTTATCCTTTACACACACATACCTATATATATTTTTTAACTTTATGAAAACACGAACAAAAAGGTTATCAGAGAAGGTTGGAAGGCTTTCTAACATTGTGATGCTAAAATATAATGGCGACAACAATAAAAACCCTAATGTCTAGATAATACTTTTTTTTAGAGAATATATTTTTGTATAAATTGTTACCAGTTGTTTTTAGAGGGTAAAAATTGTTTATTTACAATATAATAAAACGGTGGATGAAAAGTAGTGTTTAACTTATAATTATGTATTTTTTAAAGTTAAATTTATCATAAGAAAAAATCAAATGATTTCAGTATAATTTATTATATATATTATGTATACAGTGTGTCCCCGGATCGACACATGAATAGGAGGAAAAGACTAATTTTTTAATTCAAGTTTCATCTTCTAGGGTTCAGCCCTACTTTATTGGAGACTAATCTATGTCATAATTTTAGTTTCACAAGATCAAGTATGCCTTGGAAATTTACAAAAAAGTTATTTTTCTCTGTAGTAAAGTGCTCTGTAGGACCTAGGAGATAAACATTTTTTTTTTTATTAAAAACATTTCAAAACCCTCCGCCTACTTTGAAATGTTATATTTTTCCATTCCATATTTTGCCTATTGTGCTGTTATAAATGGTTAATACTAATAATTTCAGTAATGTTTTCTGTGCTATAAAATAGATTTCAAATTTCGAAAATACCACTGTGAATATTATGTTTAGTATGAAATTAAATTTAATAATGAATTATTTGTGTTTAGCTATTATTATGTTATTCCTTATAATAATATCTTAATGTCTTAACTGACGAATGAAAGTAAACTAAAACTTTTTTGCAAGTGCCAAAAAGTTTTTACTTAACTGCAATTTTACCAAATTTGTTTCTAACGCTATTTCTTAATATTTTCTATAATTCATAAAAAATTGTAAATATATATAGGTAGGCGGAGGGTTTTAAAATTTTGTATTCTTACTCACTTTTTCTTTTTGAACAATTTTTTTTATTAAAAACAATTGTCATATTCAAATGCATTTTGTCATTTCTCCTAGAGAAAAAAACACTTTTTAATAAATTTTTAAGACAAATGATTTTTCGAACCTAAAATTATGACATAAATTAGTTTCCATTCAAGCAGGGCTGAATCCCAGAAGATGCAATTTTAATGCAAAAAAAATTAGACACTTCCACTTCCACCATGCGGGGGCATTTTGTGGGGGTATATTTTGATTTATTTACCCAATAAGGAACGGAAAATTTAAAAAAGCATAAATATATTTTTATCCTACTCTTCAGCAGTTTTTTATTGATACCCAACTAATTAAAATTTTAGGCACACTTTAAATTTTCCCGCCTAACATTGACAATTTTTGAAAATTTGGAATGCACTCCCGGAATTAGCATCGCCCCGCAATAGGGTATTAGCACGAATTATTGTGGGTAGGAACGAAGTTCCTTACATTCTTTATTAAATATAATTTTTAAAATCACACTGCTAAGTACGATACGTTTTTAACTACTTGTACATCATGAAAGAGGTGTAGTTCAATAACCAAACAACGTCTTCACACAAAAATTATAATTTTAACAATTGACCGGTTTGGGCTGTTCTAAAGCAGCCTTCTTCAAATAATCTTGAGGTTACTGTATTGACTTCACTAGTATAAGTGAGTACTTGTACTTCACGAGTACAAGTGAGTACTTGTACATGGCGGAGTTACTGTTTGTACCTTTTTTTAGGCCTGTACCGACGTTTTTAGGTCCACTTTAACAAATTAATCGATCTTAATCACTTCATAACAGTGTCGGTGCTCGTTTTACTAAAAAAAAAAAAATATATTATTTAAAAGTTGTTTGTCTCATTAAATAGATAAACTTAGAATTTTTTTTTGGATAAAGTACGAAGTATTATAATACCTAATATATTGAAATAAGCGTGCCAGCACAGATCAATTTTACTTTTAGCAAGACCGAGATTATATATATCTATATCCTATATTTACAAAACAAAGTGACATTTTGACATGTAACAAAAATAAACAAAACAAGCCAAGGAACCGGCTTCCATAATATTGGCGATAACATTTTTCCCGTCCTAAAATTTTTGAACTTACGTTTAAGCCAGCGATGCGCGTGAACGCTTCGGCGGATAACGTTGTCCAACGAACTCAGCCTGAGCATTGGTAAAATGAACATGTGTACCAAATATCATCTAACTCGGTCAAGTTATCAAGGAACTTCGTTCCAAAAAAAATATAATTTTTGAGTTTACCACATTAAGCAGGGCTGAATCCCAGGAGATGCAATTTTAATGCAAAAAAAATTAGACACTTCCACTTCCACCATGCGTCGAACAGGGGACACACTTTATACATAATAGCTTGGTTTCCAGTTAAATCTACGTCACGAAGAAGGGAAGAATGACTGACGTTTCGCTTTCACTACTAGAAGTATCTTGAGGAGTGTGGTACATACTGATGTTTTCTTAAAGCAACAAGACATACAAGTTGCTTCAAGTAAACATCACGAAGCACCACACCTCTCAAGATGCTTCCAGTAGTGGAAGCTAAACATATGACTTGACTTCAAACTCTTCGTGACGCGGATTTCACTGGAAAACCAAGATGTTTATTACGAGTCCACCCGCGGAAGCCTACGCACCAAGATGAAATCTGTAATTCGTAATTCCCGCAACTTATCTTCTTTAGTTTATTATTTTTGACTGATTAGGGAGATTTTAAATTATAGGGAAGTATTTTTAAGGGTTTCGTAGAAGTTTAAGCATCCCCGTTATGTAATAATGAATTTTTTCTTCGATCTCAAGGGTCCCGGGTTCGATCCCCCGGTGGGTCAGTGTTTTTCTTATCTTATGGTATATCTTATATTCTTATCTTATAACCATGAATTATTTCGAAATTTTAGGACCACCCGTTACATAGTGGTTGGGGGAAGGGATTTTTTTGGGGGGTATATTTTTACTCAAATCAATCAAATCAAAATAATTTATTGTATATAAACATAAGTTTGTACAATAGAGTTCGGACCGTAACAAATGTTATAAAATATTAGAATAATGTTATAATAGCAATATAAGCAACTACAATTTTCTTATATTTTTACTTATAAAATCAATTTAAGAATTAAAAATTAAAAAAACAAATATATATTTGAATCCTCCTTATACTTTTCAGCAGCTTTCATTTGATCAAATTCACTCAAATTTTTTAAAAAATATAATTTCGGGGGACTTCAAATTTTTTTGCACGAATTCGGTAATTTTTAAAAACTGGGAATGACCTCCCGTAAATATTATCACCCCACCATAAGATAGCTGAATTATTTCGAAATTTTAGGATTAGCCGTTATATAGTGGTTGGGGGGGGAAATTTTGGGTGTATTTTGATTTATTTGACCAATTAGGAAAGCAAATTTAATAATTATTCACATATTTGTAACCTACTATTCAGCAGCTTTCATTTGATACCCCACTCGAAAATTAAAAAAATATAAATTTTTGTGATTACCACATTTTTTCGAATTGCGCATGCGCATATTTAATTTTT
Organism: Gerris buenoi; assembly: GCA_001010745.2. NCBI lineage: Eukaryota > Metazoa > Arthropoda > Insecta > Hemiptera > Gerridae > Gerris > Gerris buenoi. The sequence goes on along the minus strand of KZ651309.1, from coordinate 489,222 downwards.
ACTTTTGAGTATTTTCCCTGTGTTTGGGCCCAATAAGTTACGCCAGTGTTTTAAATTTCTGCTTTTTAGCTTAAACGGTAAGGGTTTTGAGAAGTATCTACAAANTATATATATATAAAATTAATTTATAAAATATTTCAATTTCCTTGAGTCAATCCTACACCTCCCTCTGGAGAATAAAAGAAAATAAAACCTTAATACTCCTTTTAAGATGCCATGTTATAAAAGATATAAATATGTTTAAGCGACTGAAATGTATTAACTTCCTAGATGAAGATAAGGTACTCTTAGTTCCTAGTGGCATAATAATAGCTCAGTGCTATTAATTTTTATTATTTAATAATCTTATGTATTAAAATATACATTTATTCATTTGGCTCTATATTAAAAATGTATGTAACTGTTAGATATATAAAAATTCTTTCATGCAAAACTAAAAAAGATATGTATAATATTATTTAAAATTTATTTTGCAAAACAAAATTGTCTCATAAAGCAATATTACTTGCTTCCCTCGCTTCACAATACTTTACATAATATTTAACAATACTTTTTACTGAACAATTTGATTATATGCAACTGAAACTAATTAATAAGTAATCATCATAATAAATTTTTCACTTGCAAAAACTAAGAAACATGCTAGGTCGTTTTACATTATATTATTGTTAAGAATATGCAACCTATTACTTTTAAAAATAATACCGGAAAACAATAGTACATTACGCGTCGAGTGAGGAAAGTAGCTTTTGCATGCGAGTGTGGAGTTTGCACCCGAGCGATAGCGAGGGTAGTAAAACCCTAGCAAAGCCCTTTTTAGTAAAGCAAAATGCCGTTTTCGCACGAGTTGCGTACCGTACTTTATCTACGATTGTTAGATTTTAATAATATATACAGAAAAAAAATAAACTTCCTGTAAGTAAGCCCGTATTTCTCTTTTGATAAGATGTACATTAGTTGTATTTTGTGCCGAATTAATTATATCGGAAGGCGTATTAATCTTCACAAAAAAATCTATACAAATCATTATACAAAAATCTATCTTCAAAATCACTCACTCATTGATTTTCACAAAAAAACTCGATGCATACAGTTACTTTTATTAAGTAAACATCAAATTAGTTATGTTAAATGTAAACAAACTCGCTAATCGTGCGAAAGTTGAAGAATTCTTCTTCTTTACCGCACTAGAGTGGTAAAGAAGAGGAATTCTTCAAAAATATGAGACACGCATTCGCAATAATTACAGGTGCGTAAAGAATCACTTTCTACGAATCTAAACAGAGATGCAATGTTTATATTACGTATCAATCGTAGATAGAGATAAATACAGTAACAATGTTTCCATTGCTTATTTTCTAATCTATATAATCTAATATTTTAACATTTTATACATACTTTTTTCGCTATTAAGGATAAAATTTTTATATAATCCTGTATAATAATGATGTATGAACATTTTTTAAATATGAATTGATAAAAAAAAAACCTGATTATTCAATATAAAAATTAGTTTTTTGTGACTTTCCCCATTCATCTGTATCATTGTGTATAAGCTGTTTTACTTTAAAAAAAAAAAAAAAACTAAATCCTCGAATCTGTTAAAAAATTAATGGGAGAAAATTAATTTTCTCTCTCTCCACTTCTAGCTATGAGCCTAATTAATATATAAAGAGAAAATTAATTTAATTTAGGCTCAACGCTTTTATTCAGGCAACTAAAACTGACGGCAGAAAATATATTAAAAATAACTTTTTGGACCCGGGGGACAATATAATATAAGTGGCTGATCCTTTTATCTTATAATCCTGTTGACTTCATAATACCATTTAATTATAAACAAACCTTTTTGAAAAAATGAGATTTTAAAAAGTAACATTTAAAAAAAAAAAAAAAAAAAAAAAGGAAAAAGCCTGTTGAAAAGTATAACCAACATACAGGTATTATGTTACTATGCCACAGATAACATGCCAGTATTATAGTGTAATTTATGAATAATCGTAGAACTCATTACGGGACATTTTGAGCTCGATTAACATCTACAAACACTGGGCATATCCAAAGAAAAGCTACTGACTAGAATAAAAGGGCGATTAATCAAGCCCATCTGGTCTATAAGTCGGGGCCACGCCCCGTCGCGTCGTTGCCCCGAAAACCCGGTCGTGTAAGTCGCGTTCCTGATCACGTTTTGGGGGTGAAACCAAACGGGGCGCGATGTAGTGTAGGAAAGTAGAGGAACTATAACCCACTACTTTGCCCCCACGAACCGCTAGTGTAATCCTCTTCATCGGACCCGATATTCTGTCTCCTTAAGGAAAAGGTGACTAGATGAAACTATCTAGTCGGGCCGTGTAAATGCACGCCTTTGTCAAGTGATGAGAGGAGACCGGGTATGGGAAACTCGGAACTGGACCAAGACCAGACGGCAGGGAACGCGTTGTCTAATCGTCCTTTCTAGGTGTTTGATCTGAAAGAACCCCCCACCTACCACCATAATATAATCTATCCAAACATATATACATTTGTGATCTAAGGAGAAGAGTTTAAAGAATTTGTGAAAAAAAAAAAAAAAAATCTATGAATTTTTATCCAAAATATCTATCATTGGGTATTATTTACTTATTTTAATTTTTTACTTATTTAATTATTTCAATTATTTACTATCATAATTTAATACCTGCATTATCACAGTATTTCTCAACAAATATATTGAAAAAAGACAAACTTGCTTGCAACATGAAATAAAACTGTTAAATTAATTGTTGAGAATAATAGATAAAGAAAGAGTCCAGAATATAAATTTTATCATTGAAATATAATATCAATACTAAACATTAATGAATATAATTATCACCTTTACCTAGGTAAAATAACACTGAGAGTCGACAAGAGATAGAAGATTTACGAAAATTCGACCGAATGTAATTACGAGTTTAAATCGATTCTGTGGAACATTTCAATAAGGGGCCACGACCTCTTCTCCAGCTAAACTCACTGAAATTATACATTAAATAACTGTATTTTCAAGAGGCGACATTTAACCTGAAGCGAATAGTTTTACCTTTTAGAGTCAACATTAATTAAAGAGCAAGGTTGAAACAAAGAGCTTAAAATGGATTTTAACAACTTGAATTACAAACGAGACAAAGGGACGTTAAGTTTCAACGTTTTTCTAACAAAACTAATTCAGATGAAGAAAAAATACTTTATTTATTTCTTTCTTTTAAGTTGCATTACAATGTAAAAAAACTAAACCTCAAAAATACATTGCATTTTATAAGACCATTTGCTTTGAAATAATTAGAGCGTTAATAGGACAATGTTCTTTTGTGTTTTGGAAGTAGAACAAAACAAATCTGATGTTTCAAGCTTTCGTTCAGGTAGGTTGACCATCATCAGAGATCAAAACATTTTCAAGGATAGTTAAAGGATAATTGTTGAACACTGAAATATGGGTTACTTTTTAAGGTCCTTAAGCAAAACCTAGGACATAATTTCCTACATTTGTCCAGCTGTCTGAAGAGTCATTAAACGCACCTTGTCTCTAAAAGTACTTAAACACAAAAATTTGAAACTTTTCAGTTATGTGTAATAAATGTCACAAAAAAATATAAGGAATCCTAAAAGAAAGTTTTCGTCGAAAACAAGGGGTTGAAGTTAAATGGGGTGCATTTATTTTAAAGGAAATTGGGTCATATAGGGTGTTGATTGAAAGGGGAGGATGTCTTGAGTACAAATACAATAAATTATAATTAGTTTCGTTTTTGTGGTTACTTCGGAGTGGTTTCAGTTTTTTTTAGTTTGCGTTTGGACGACACAAATGCATTTAAAGTCACATCAATTATTATAAATGGTAAAAAAATTATAGTTGGAATAAACGTTTAAATGGCCGCATCTTGAAAGGCTAGGCTGATTATGCTGGTTAACGAACCAGTCCAATGTTTAAATAAACCTTTTGTGTGTAGTGAAAACTCAAATTTGACAACTTAACATAAATGTAGATCGACTGAAGTCAGGGATGTTTACTTGGGCTTGGGATGTCATAGAAGTGGGGGTAGAAGAGGGCGTGACCTAGGGGGTCAGGAGTGGAGGGAGCCTCAGGTGACTCCATACCTACTGATAAAGTACTAATGATTCAATAAAGTAAGTTGTTAATACTGTTTACTTACAGACACATAATTAAACAGGAAAATACTCATTCTATATCTATTAGTCAATATTAATGTGAAGTCTAAAGGCCCCCATACACGGTCAAACATTTTGCGCAAACATCATGTTTGTGCAAACATTTTGACCATGTATGGGGCTGCTTGATGTTTGCGCAAACATGATTTTTAACTAAATTTCCCCGACATCAGGTTTGCGCAAACATTTTGCACAAAATGTTTGATCATGTATGGGGACCTTAAAGCAATTTACATCTAATTGGAATGTTGGTGTTTCGAGTGTTTAAATCTCGTGATAGAAAAGGTGTTAAAGCTTTGGAATTTGATAGATTGACTTTATAAGATATTGTGAAGGCATGCGAGGGACTACTGCAATTGAAACTCTCATGGTTAATCAAAGCAATTTGATTCTGCAGGGGTGCCCATCCCCCCCAAGGCCTATGGCGCAATCCCCCCCCCCCAGATCCAGCTATACCTCTCTCTATACTAGCTATACCGCACTCCCCCGGAAAATTTTGAAAAAAACGACCTCTCAAAACAGATTTTTTATGCATTTTGGAGGTGAAATTGAATATATGAGGTGAATGTAAAAATATGTAATAAAAAAAGGCGGTATTTTTTTATAAATAAATATCAACTTATTATTAGGAACTTACAGTACATACATTAATTAATGTAAATTGAAACTGGGCCGTTTTTGACGAAATTTGGCTTATGTGTTAAGAAAAATCATACCCCAAGACGAAATCAAGAAATGAATTTTCGCTTCAAATTATTTCTCGAAAACGGTTCCCAAGATTTTGTCATCTCGGGGGGGGGGGGATATTCATCCCCCCCGTATCAATACCACTGGAGTTTAGCGATATAATTATTTTAAGTTTCTTGATAAAAGTTCGATTAAGCTATTTATTTATACATAGTATATTGTTTATTTGTTAACTAGGTAAGATAGAAGTTTCATAGAATAAACAAACGTGTTACTCCTATTAATGAACACATTAATTGTGTTGAAACATTTTTAAAATGTTTCAACAAAATTAACAAATAAAAATAAATAAAATAATTAAACCAACAACACTCCGGTCCAACAACCATTTCAGAGTCAGTTTGAACTAAAACATAATATCGGAATAAAACTTGTCATCACTTCATCAGAACATAAATTTTGCTTGATGAAGACAAGCACATTTGGACAGCATAAATTTTGGGTGATGCTTACCTATAAAACAATTTGGAAAGGTGCATGTGTACATGCGTATACTTGTTTCTAAATAAGCGTATTCGAACACAAGTACTAATCTTTGGCCTAGTGTTTTTGGTGATGATCTTCTCGTATTAATAGTTATTTACGTACCTAGAGCAGTAAGGGTGTTATTACAGACCGAGGGCGAAGTTTGAAAGCACAAGTGCGTTTAACACCCGAGGCCTGTCATAGCGCTTACTGCTCGTGGTGCGTACACTATTTTATCGCCCTCCACATGTAAACTAACTACAAAAAAACTATTTTTCCGTAATCTTCAAAAACAATAAATGCATTTTAAGGTTAAATCATTACCAAAACAAACGACAGTTATAAAAATATTGATTGTTTACAAATTGAACAGCTGACGCTGAGAACTACTAGCGCTATCTGCACGCCGCGGCCCGGCCAGGAAGCGGCCGCTTCTCGAACTACTAGTGGCTCTGTAATGGAAAAACCATACATTATTACCGGCCCCAGGGCTGTAAAATGGATCATTACCGGCCGCTCAGGATAGGAATGTTTACAATTGGAGGGCTATAAACTTATTTAGTTCATAGTATGCTTATCCAAGTGTTAAAAATTATTATTTCGCCTAAGTGGATAAAATATTATAAACAATGAACTGTAAGCATTCAAACAAAAGGTGTTAAAGGTCAGGCTTTAATATTGAGTTAATTTTGATAACTTGCCATGTTTAGACTTAAAACCCATCCCCTAGGATATTAATAAATAAATGTTTTTTTAGCAGTCGAATCGATTAGGATTCAAAAGGTCATTCTTGTTATTAACCGCGGTCTCCATGTTTCGTTTCGGGTGAAAAATAAAGCAATAAATTTGCACAGCATTCTAGGGAAAACTTAATTGCATATTTAGCATGGTAGTTAAAATGTTTGATAATAGAACGCTCTTGCCATGTATGCAGAAGGAAAATATGCATAAACGCGACTCAATTTTACACAGGTGGAGGTTACTAATTGAAAATAACTTAGTTTATTCTTCGCTAATGATTTACTATTAAGTTATCCTTATAATGTCCTATTCAACAGTTTGAAATGGCCCATGTAACATTTTAAAGCAGTTCAAAGGCCAATGTGAACGACTAATTTATTTAATTTTTAAGTGACGTTTCAGACGATAAGCCCGAACGCACATTGAGGCGTAGGCGACGCAGGCGGGGACTTTTCTGCGGTTGAAAAAAGAACTGTGCTGTCCTGCCCTGCGTCTCAATGTGTGCCTAGGCTGAAAGTTGACAAAAACCATTAACAGTAGTCAAAATCATAGTTCTATATGTTGCCACTAGACAGCAGCATTGTTAAACGTAGAAAAGGATAATATGTCATATCCACTCCAAACCCTATTTCTCTTATTTAAAAAGCGATATGACAGACAAAAAACCTCAATATAACATGTGCAGTAAGTATACTATACAAAATAAATAACACTTTTCAGCAACAATACAAGAAAGCTTAAATTCCAACAGACAACTTAAAAAATTCTGTTTTTTAAAATTGTGGTAACTAGTCATGGTGGCAATGGCATCTAAAGGGACTACCAATCTATTCTTTCATTTCTGGAAATATGTAATTAGGATCTTTTCGATTCATTTTTTCCTTTTGCTTATTGGCCTTTATCGGTTTCCTTTCATTTTATCACAATAAATGTTTAACCGGGATCTCATTAAATTGAATATGTTCATCTTAACAGTTTATAGAAATATTTCTTAAAAGGGTCTTATAAACGAACATTTTACGGAATATTTGCCGAGCAACATTGCTCAACTTACAGAAATATATATCTGTACAGTCTGTTAACATTTTCGGCAATGTGTAGTCGGCAATATTGCCGGGCAACATGTAGACAGATGTGTCCTGGCAATATTTCGCCAACGTTTGATGTTATGATTGTATGGTTTATTAGTGTTATCGGCTCAAAATCAAATTATCGTGTTTTTTTTTTTTTTTTTTTTTTTTTTTTTTTTTTTTTTTTTTTTTTCACGACACGGGTGGGCAATGTTTGTATATTTTCTATATTGCCGAACTATAATAAAATACTGTCGGGCCAATTGATCTTTATGGCAAGGATGTCGAATTTCTTATTTCAAAGGCCTTCAAAATTCAACAATTCATATTTTAATATTAAACACGTATGCATCAAATTGAATAATGGAACTAAAAACAATAATTTTAGTTACCAGCACAGTTTTAAATTTTGTTTAACTTTCTACTCGTCCCATAAATATACTTTATCACGTAATTTCAATTTAATTAATACAACTTTTAATGATTATCAATCACAGACTCAACAATCGAATTAAGTCAAAATGCCTACTTAGTTAATATGTAAAGAGATATGTATTGGATATAAATTTAATTATTAGGTTCAATTTCTAAACTCATGTATGATTATATTCAAATTTTTAACTCAGGTTCGTTCGAATTAACGAGTTATAGTAGCTAACGAAATAACATATTTAGAAGCACAACATTATAAGAGCTATCAAGAAAAAAAGGTCTAATTATAGGCTCTATATATTTTAGTGCTGCTACGATGAAGAAGTGGCAACCTAGTGAACCTTTAAGTCATGCCTCGTATTTTAAGGAATCGTAATACACAGAAGAGCTGGTTGACCTTTATCGATTTTCCGGGACCTGTTGCAACTCGGTCAACCGAACACGCACTTAGTTCTTCATCCTCTTGCACTGTGAATAAAATAATTATAAACTCAAGTGAGTATGAGAGTAAGCAATTTCTTTTACATTCTGCTATCATAAAATTCATCTGAACGCAATCTATGAATGTTAATGAGTGACCTAATTCCTCTCGGGATGAGGAATTTTAATCTTTATGTTAACTAAACTTTAAAATATTAAGTCAGCGCACGAATAGCGAAGGTGCGTTATATTGGAATAACTAAACATATATTAATGTAAAGGTTTAGAATAAAAAAAAATAGTAATATAAATGTCTCCTTGAATATTAACAACACGATTTAAGATATTTATCATTATTAAACATTTATTTAAATTTGTTTCCTAGTACTTATTCCAATCTTTTATATGTATAACCCTACAGTAAGCTTAACAAATAAAATAATATAATAAAAAGAAGATAAAAAGAACTTTTTATATACTACGTTTGTAAATTTTCTCTCATAAATCATATATTTGAAACCTGTCAAAATGAAGATTGTAAATATGGGAACTTTCCATACAGCACAATTTGCTGAAAACAAATTAAATTCTGCTGCAAGATGAATAAAAGTATTAAAATAATGCATTGGCATCGTGTTCTGAGCTATTCTAAAAGTTTCAAAAGTCTAGCTACTCGGAAAATTAGTTAAAAATCCATTGCAAGATTTGTACAGGACAAAAAAACAAACAAACAAGAAAGCAAGCTAGTAAAAACGTTTTTTTTTGTTTTTTTTTGGTTTCTGTATTCTTAACCTCAATTGTTTCCATGTCCAAAATTTGGGGAAGATTGAAAGACGGTAAGTGGCTCAAAATCGGGGTAACGTAAACGTGCGATGAAACTTACAAAGCAAAGTAATATAAAGCCAGTAAAAATATTAATTTTACGAAATTATTATTTAAAATATCTGTTGTTTGGTCATCAATTATTTATGGATGTGGCGATAACCAAACCAACCTGATAATAATTTATATTAGAAATTGCCAGCTAGATTAACCCCTCAACACGCCCTATAAACCACATCTTAAAATAACTAAATTAGACATATTTATCACTTATTTGAAAAAAACTGAAGGCATGAATTATATCTTATATTTATCTTTAAATATAAAAACATATAAAGGTATAAACGTAATACATCGACCTCGATTAAAATTCAGATAACAATTTTAACACGCAAGTTAAATTTTAAATTATTAGGACCTTTGCTCGCGAATAAACAAAGTACAAAAGGTGGATTGATTGTCCACGTTATCCTCCATTCGTGTAGCCGACCAAACACGAAGCTCTCATAATAAAACCAGTCTCATAGTCGCTAAACTGAAGAGGAAAGTTTAAAATAGAATTAATTTTGTGTAAAGTACTGCAATACTTCACAATTTTGTGTAAAGTACAGAGAACAAAATGTAACATTTTTTAACACGAGAAAAAGAAATGTATCTTTTTATTACAAGCTGATGTAGAGGAACTGTTTTTTAATCCTCGCTTAAGTCTGTGATTCGCCCTTTTTTTAAACCCCTTTTAACTATCCCTAACCCCTTTTTTACTCAAGGATATTTATGGTTCAAGAGACCATATGCAATATATAAAATAAAGACATTATGCATTCAACAAATTAATTCACACTTTATTTTATTCTAGGGTTTTAAAAGTGGAATAGCTAAGGGTTGTGCCATTATGAGTGTGCATCCATTACCGGAGAAGATTAAAAAAATAGCCAGCTTGTCCCCACTAGAGTCTAACTTTAATAGAGCATTTAAATGGTATGAATGAATTAAAAAAAAAGTCTGCTAGTTTGTGTAGCACATAGCTTCCTCACGTCCTAGCATTAAATGAATTGGTCGCATGGAGCATAAAATAAATTATAATCAAATGGCTTTCGAAGTGTTACTTAATTAAAACTTCGGTGTGAACCTTAAAAAGAAACAAATTCCATAAAATAATATGACCTGACTGGGAATTTAAAGTGTGGTTTTCTGGACCTGTTTTGATTCCCAGCGGGGTCACATATATTATTATTCAATATTAAACGTAAGCGAGATTGAGATAATTAATATTGAAACCTTTGGGTTATTTCAATAAACCATCCACATTTCAGAAGAGTTCTTTTAAAAATAAAGGTGTCAATAACAAAAAAAAAATAATGCTTCCATTAAGTACCTTCGGTAAGCTCGGAAGTAATACTGAAATTCATAGTTTCGAACGAGGTTTTGAGATAAATTCACATATTTAATTAAATCTATGGTAGAACTATAGAACATGGGGCCCTTGACGAAATATATAATAAAAGTAAGGGTTGTTGTTATCCCTTCTACATACTTTAAAATTAATATTTTCTCTTAGACTATATATACGGGTAGCACAAAAGTATGGAAACACCTGAATAACTCGTCAGAAATGCATTTTTTTAAAAAAAAAAAAAAGTTAAATACAGAAGTTTCAGGATTTTTCTTTAGCTATTCAATGGTGGCCTTGGATTTGACCTTAAACTTGCCCTTAAGGGTCATTTCAAGGGCAACTTTGTTATTTTAAATGGGAACCCCCATTTTTTATTGCGGATTTGGAAAGAGCAGGAAATTTTACGTGGTGTAGTCCGTGGTGAAGGCTGCTGTTGAAGGGAAAAATTTAAGTTATTTCACAATCCGCAAAAAATTACAGTTTCCCATTGAAAAAACAATTAAGACCTTGGAATGACCTTAAAGGTCATGCTCAAGGACATGGTCAAGGTCATATTTTACATAAATTTCCCTGCTCTTTCCAAATCCACATTAAAAAATGGGGGTTCCCATTTAAAATAACAAAGTTGCCCTTAAAATTACCCTTAACGGCAAGGTTAAGGTCAAATGCAATGCCACCATTGAATAGCTAAGGAAAAATCCTGAAACTTCTGTATTTAACTTTTTTTAAGCATTTCTGACGAGTTATTCAGGGGTTTCCATACTTTTGTGAAACCCTGTATATTGTATATATTATAAAAGTCAACGTATGTGTGTGTTCTTTATACAAATCTACAGTTTTAGGCCAATCTCGATGACAATTTGCACACTTGACTACTTGACCATCAAAGTAAGAACATGAAATTTCAAAATTTAAATTTTGGTAGACAGGGGTACGGGGTATAAGTAATAAATACCCTTCATAATACATATAGTTAAAAAGCTCTTTAAGAGTACAGCAATTGTTGGTTATGTACAGTTTTGTCATATTTTCATTTAGGAGGGGGGTAAATTTGGTATATTTGCAAATTATCTTATCAAAGAAGAAGGGGCTAAATATTCTCAATGTCGAATAGAAAAATAATTTAAATGATTCTTGAAGATAGTTTATAAACTCATCAAATTTAAATAACACTCCGTAGCAAAGCATGGGTATCTAGCTAGTAAATAAATAAAACACTAAACAGATACATTTTAAATAAATAAATGCTTATTACATTGCCAATGCTATTGGATATAACATGTCAGTAATAAGTAGTATACTAATTTAATTAGTACCATCATTAAGTTATTAATTAATTTTAAATTGTTTATTGTTTAAACTCGAGTTGCCAAACAGCTTTAATAAAATTAATAAATGAACAGCATTTATAACAATTCAAGTAATATCAGCAGGACTTTTGTTTTATAAAAACAGTAAAATGTTAACTTTTTAATAATCAGACAAATATTCAAAGAAGCGAATAATGCACTTTGTCTTTAAGGATTCGTTTTAATCTGCTAGCCAATTTGTCAGCAAGTGCCAAGTTGTAAGCTTTTATTGTTTTAGAAAGGTAATTATACAAAATTATGGATGAATTTGACGGGGAGGATCTATATATAATTTTGTAAGACAAATTGGCAGCACTAATTTGTCTTTATAACTAGAGTTACTGCTTTGAATTTCAGACATTAAAAAAAAGAAATAAAATGTTATTAAAATAGAGTTTTATTTGTTTTTTTAATTAAATTATCTGAAGTAATATTATTAAAATAAAATATTAAAAATTTCCAAAAACAACTGGTATCTAAACTCTGGGAGAACATTTACATTGAATAATGTTATTTAAGTGGACTAATTATTCATAGTTACTGTTCAAAGTTAAGGCAAAGTCATGCATCAAAGTCCTTCTTCCCTCGTAGTTTCTAGTAAACAAGTTTTGGAAGTAAATATACCTTTAACTAAAACAAAATCACAAGCTAAAAGGTCTAATGAATAACCAACGAATTAAAGCACCCTTCTTGCCAAACTCTTAGTCAATTTATTTTCACATAATTAATAATTTTGAATTTGGCTGACAACAGTAATCAATTAACAAACTCGGTCTCTAGTAGTTAATCTTCAAAAACATGGTACAATGTCAAAAAGGTATTTACCAGGAGAGTAAATTATAAACGATTTATCACGGGCTAAATTCCATAACGCGGATAACTAGGAAACGGGATATCTGCTTAAAGATCTGACCCGATAATATCTTTACAAAAACAAGGGCGAGGATAATACAGGGTTTGATCGGGAATAGGACTAAGGGCTAAGGATTAATTCTATCCCTTTAGCTTTTAATGACTCTAGCCCTTATCCTAGACCAAACCCTTCTGCTCTCACTGATTAATTGAGATTCCCCTAGAAACCCAACAGGGTCTTCTCATCTCTTCTTAAAGTCCGAGGCTATAATAATTATTTTTATCCCTAAAAGGGCAAAGGGCAAATATATATCTATAATTTTCTATATCGGGATGAAAAATAATGGTTCGACGAAGAGGAAACTCCTGAAAAAAAATCCGATGGATTTTTCTGAGAGGAAGGGGGGATTGAATTAATCGTGAAAGTTAACTTGGCTTAAGATTAATGAAAACAATAATTGCTTGTTATTTTTTTTTTTATTTTTTTTTAACCGTAAGTACGAACTGGAGGTTTAAAGGCGTTGAATTTGATTTTTTTTAACAATAATTTAAGCTTTAAATAATCCAAATTACAATTATCAATAACTACGGGAGATATACAGAGATATACAGAGAAATCTAAATACACCCCCGCACCGGGAATCGAACCACGGGACCTCTGTTTACCGTACAGGTGCTCTTACCATCTGAGGATAAGATTTAAAGCTTGGATTGGGGAATATGTATCAGTTACGACAGAGAAGAATCATTCTCCCGTATAGCTCAGATGGTAAGAGCACCTGTACGGTAAACAGAGGTCCCGTGGTTCGATTCCCGGTGCGGGGGTGTATTTTTCTCTGTATGTCTCCCGTAGTTATTGATAATTGTAATTTGGATTATTTAAAATTTAATCTTTCCGTAGTAATAAAACTACCAAAAATTTAAAAATTTAATTAATAATTTAAGCGTAATACAAAGGATATTGATCAGGAAAGAAATATGTGGATTTCGATCAAATTTAATTTAATATATATTTATATGTATAGTATAGTTCCATATTGGAAAAATCATATGATTATTTTAAAAACAAAATACTAAGATATATCTTTGACTCTTTAAGAGATACATTTAAGGTTATTTTCTTCCTTCATTTCATATTTTTATAACGAAATGTATATAGAAATAGGAACGTTAAGGCAATTTTAAATAATTAATCAAATTATATTTATAAAGAAACACATAGGTAAAGATATATTCCTGATAGTGAAAAAATAATTTAATCATTAATAGTCATTTAGATTTAGATCAACATAGTGTTATGAGTGACATTAGAGTTTCCATTAAAATAATAAGATCTATATAATATAATCTCTTTACTTGTGTGAGTGGTCAAGTTATTTGTTCATAAAAACATTTTTTTTTTTTTTTTTTTTTTTGGAACGAAGTTCCTTATGGCGACCAAAATCACCGTCACAAAATAACCGTCATGAAATCACCGTCACGCGAAATCCGTCACAAAATATCTACCGATGACGATAACTTGAGTAAAAGATCACCGAGTTAGTTGAAATTTGGTACACATGTTCATTTTACCAATGCCCAGACTGAGTAAGTTGAAAAACGTTATCCGTCCAAGCGTTCACGCGCAACGCTCGCGTAAACGTAAGCTTCAAAAAGACGGGAAAAAATGTTATTATGGAACCCTGTTACTTGTTTTGTTTATTTTTGTTATATGTCAAATTATAAGTCACTTGGTTTTATAAATATCGAAAATAAATCGTAGTTAACAGTTAATACGTCTTTAGCATTTTATGTGATTTTATAATTTATATTTAATGAAAAATGTAAGGAACTTCGTTCCTACCGGGTGTCCCGCGACACCACACGTTTTTTTTATTTATTTTTTTTTTATAACAATCAGGATAATTGAGTTTTTATAAGCAACGTCGTAAATAATTAATCGATAAAATTTTATTGTATTAGTTTAGAGTCAAAGGGCCAAGCTCCCGCTCGATTAAATAGATAAGTAGAAAAGGTAAATTAGCCCTCTTAAGATTTTAACGACTGGCAGCCAGTCAAAACACATATAAGCGACACTAACATAAAATATGTAAAAAAAAATCCCGTCAAGTACTTGCCAGCAAGTTACTAAAAGGGTTTCTTCGGTCATAAGAATTCATTATTATTATTTTTATTATTATTACTTATTTTTTTAAACAAAAATATCTATTGTTCACTTTTAAGAAACAAGATGTGCATTGCATATATTATTATCCTTTACTACCTCCGGTATGCACTTATTGAATTCTTTTAGGGGTAAAATGGCCGTCATTTTGGAAACACGATATATTTTTGTGAACCAAATGTCAATACCTTTAAAATAATACCCAACTTCGATTCTTAAAATTAAAAAAATGTTGGGGCCCCGAGTTACGGCCCCCTAAAATTTATAATAATTTACTTTTTTAAATCAACTCCCGGAAATATCATTGGACCACAGAGACGCACATTTTTGTGTTTTTACCTCCGGGTCCGATAGATGTGGATCCGATCCGTGCCAAGATGATGTGATTTGTATTTATGATTCGAGGACGAAGCAGGGCGAGCGACACCCCCTTACAGGGATGTGTTCCCCATATTTTGACGCACGCTTATTAAAGATGGCCTAATTGCAAGGTTAGAACAAGTGGTTTGTCCTCCCCGTTCTAGTAGGAAGTACTAGACTGCTACTACTACTACTAGTATACAAATCCTAAAGATTATTGTGTGTGGATGTAATTTATTTACTGGAAATCTATTAAACTCGATAACATTATTTTAATGGTAATTTCAATAGTCATACATGTATGACTAATCTAAGATATTAATGGTACTTGAATGAAAAGTGTAACTATTATTAAAATAAAAAGGTTTTTATGTTTAGTAAAGCCAATAGTGGTCCGAGGTCATGACTCAACATGGAGCAACTGGTTACTCCTTTTTTTAGCTTCCTTTCCTATTTACCATTATTTTAACGTAAAGTATAACTTCCTGACTTATATATAAAATTGTGAAATGAAGGGAGAGGTTAACGGTAGAGTCGTTATAAAAGGTTGGAAGTGGGAGGGGTAAAGAAAAAGTTTTATACAGGGAGTTTTCTGAAGCCGTTACCTAGAGAAGGTTATGGGTGCTTTAGTGGTCGGTTATACCTTTAACTCACCCGCCAGAGGGAGGTAACTAAGTAAAGCAATCTATATAAGCAACTACTTCATGTCAGAACCGTGGAAATCGTTTCGGAACTTCCACCAAAACTTTACCCCCCGCCTAACCTTATTTTTTTTCTTTCTCTCACGGCTTTTACCTTAGAAAATTTAATTTTGACGAGGTGGCGGAACACAAAAGTGATAACCTGAGGGAGGAAGAAGAGAGGGAGGTTAGTCCAAAACAAAATTACCCCTTCTCAAAACCCACTCCTCTGAGCCACGGACTTTTTGTTAGAGATTGGAGAGAGAGTTGTAAAGGCGTTTTTAGAACACCCATTTTCTATCTACTCTGCCGTTCAAAAACGCTTTTCTCACTTAGCAAGATAAAAAGTGTTGAAGGATATCCTGTAGGCCTCTTACACGGGAAAATTCTCCTCCCGACATACTTTGGATTTCGGTGGATAAAACGTTTTAAAACAATAAAGCTCCGATGCCCAGGTTGAGACGATAATCCGGTTTTTATAATGATAAGCTAAGTGGTTGTAACGTCTTTTTATTTTTGGTTTAATGCTAAAAACACGTTTTCAAGATTTTAATTGAAGACAGAGGTTTTATGTGTGATGAAAATTAGTTTTCTACGGTTACTTAACCAAAGGCTTTTATACTGTTAGCTTTTGATGTTTAATGTAATTATTTCGAAATTACAGTCACTTTAATTATTGTCAACATCTTTAGAGATAAAATTATTAAAAACGACAGCCGAGCTACATTTTCTAAACTGTAATAATAAATTTGGATTCGTGTTTTTTCTAAGAAATAATAAATGTTACATGGTATTATTAGTTAAAACATAAAGGATAATAACTCTTTCAGGAAAATGTATGTAGTGTATAACAAGGTAAATAAAACTCTTACTCACATCAACAAAACAGAAAGGGGGAAAAAATACAAACTTAAAAGAAAGAGGTAAAATAATTCCATTAATTTAGAGTTGCTGTTTTAAACAACCAAAAAAAAAAAATTATAACCTAACTCATCCGATTCACGTTATCATGCTAGAGTCTCTTAAATATTAATGACAGATAAATATAAATTACCTATTGTCAATAACACGGAGTTAAAAATATGCTTATGAAACGAAACGTGTTAAAGTATTATGAAATATAAATAATGAAAATATATAAAATGTAAAGAATGAATGTTATTTTGTTGAAGTACCTACAAGAAATAAATATAATGGTGTTAAGTGTGGGTAATCTAATTGTGTTAAATTACCTACATTAAATTGAAAATAGTGTTAAAATATAGTTAATGGATGTAATGGCGTTTAATTTTTAAAATATTAATACTTATTACATACGTATGGAATCATTATTTTTGTTGTTTTATTAAGCAGGCAATTGTGGATCTTACAGGAATACAGGTTAATTTACACTACTCCTAGTTAGGACATTTGGCGGGGTTAAATTTCGTATTTGAAGTTTTTCAATAGTCACTTTGACGAAGTTGCACAGTTTATCGGCAGAAGCAACTTTGGCTAGAATTTTTTAAAATCAAAATTGGGGTTGCTTGAAATGTGTAAATCAGCTAAATATTCAAATTCTTTAAATTATATAAGATATCATATGCTATTAGTGGAAATTTGAGTTTTTATTTTTCTTTTACTCCAATTTAATTTTGACTTTATCAATTTACTCAAAGTTTTTCACTCAAAACAAAGTAATTGGTTTTGGCTCATAGAATAAAGTTTCTTAGAATTTTTTCCCCTCCCCAATTTCATATTTGAGTAAAATTACTTGAAAAAAATAGTTTGCTGGTTTCACACAGATGTGACTATGACATTTAAAGAGGCGACATTTCATCCGCCCATAGCCTGACATTTCACGTTTCACAAAGTCTAAATAATTCAATATTCCAACCATAAAAAACAAGATAGATAACAGAATACATAAACATACTATAAACCCCCCCCCCCCTTCCCATAGCCATATAAATTACATGAAATACATTAAATTTAAATGTATTATCAATCCCCGAAACACATGCATAACTAGAAACAAGATAATGGATACATATAAATATATTTATAACTTCCAAACGTTAGCTAATTTATGTTATTATTATTGTACTTGAATAATACATTTTTCTATTATTGCTTTAAAAAAAATCATCGTATATAGGGGAAGGTCGGGTAGTATCGGACACTTAAGCTTTTCTAAAATTTTTGGATTTGTTAATGAATTAATTTGGTCATACTAAGTACCAAAGGATACTTAAATATGTTGTACAAGCACCTATAACAGCAATAGTCTCTAAGAATTTTTTTCCCTCCTTTCTGATGTCATTTAAAAAGACCTTCATTTTTACCTGTACAAAATGTTGGCGGGTAAATATCGGACACAATAAAATTTATTTATTTAGAATTTTGTTCACATTTATTTCGTTAAACAATAATCCAGTAACTTTGTCGCCTAAACGTTGGGAATAGTATGCGTCAAATCCGGTAGTTCTGAATTTTTGCAGACATGTTTATGATGTTGGCCTAATGAATAATCCAAGTTTGTGACCTCGAGCGCCGAACGCAACTTTGTCAAAAATCGAAAAAACCGCGAAAACAATCGTTATTTTTTAAAACTTTGGCGATTATAACCCTAAAGGACTAGTTTTTGAAAAAACGTTTTCAATACGTTTTTAAAGAAGACTAAATTTGCTACAATATGATACTAGAATTGTCGCTGTAGACCCAATAGTTTTCGAGATAAAGCCTTTCAAAGTTTATCATTTTTTTCGAACTTCGCAATTATTTGCAATATACTTTTGCTGAGATGCAGCCTCTCAACACCTCTGCGTATGATTTCTTGTGGCTGCACGAAGGGTTGTGGGAACGCGTGCAGCTGCAGGAAGGCAGGATTAAAATGCTCATCAGTCTGCAGGCACTGCAGCGGGGCCCCTTATGATAATATACCTGATGTTGTAGTAGTAGATATCCCAGAAGGCGAGGATCTGTCCGATGTCGAAATGGAGGATGGCTTGTGGGCACAAGACGTCGACGATTCATCACCACCCCAATAAGTCGATCCAGATAAGGACGAACCTCAACTAGGACCTCCTAAGAGGGCTGAATTAATTTTGATCCTGATTATACTATCGAAGCCCTGTACTTTTATGATAGTATGTTAAAAAAGAAAATAAGAAGTGTGAACAATGATGTTTAAGTTAAGCTACGAATAATGAAGTAAAAAAGATAATTACAACAAAAGATAAAGTTTATTTGTTAGGAAATTGAGTAATATTCAAAATCAAAAAAATTAATTAATTTAGCCCTCTTGGAAGGTCCTAGTTGAGGTTCGTCCGTATCTGGATCGACTTATTGGGGTGGTGATGAATCGTCGAAGTATGGTGATGAATAGTCGTTGTGCCCACAAGCCATCCTCCATTTCGACATCGGACAGATCGTGACCATCTGGGATATCTACGACTACAACATCAGGTATATTGTTACAAGGGGCCCCGCTGCAGTGCCTGCAGACTGATGAGCATTTTAATCCTGCCTTCCTGCAGCTGCACGCGTTCCCACAACCCTTCGTGCAGCCACAAGAAATCATACGCAGAGGTGTTGAGAGGCTGCTTCTCAGCAAAATATATTGCAAATAATTGCGAAGTTCGAAAAAAATGATAAACTTTGAAAGGCTTTATCTCGAAAACTATTGGGTCTACAGAGACAATTCTGGTATCATATTGTAGCAAATTTAGTCTTCTTTAAAAACGTATTGAAAACGTTTTTTCAAAAACTAGTCCTTTAGGGTTATAATCGCCAAAATTTGAAAAAATAACGATTTTTTTCGCGGTTTTTTCGATTTTTGACAAAGTTGCGTTCGGCGCTCGAGGTCACAAACTTGGATTATTCATTAGGCCAACATCATAAACAAGTCTGCAAAAAATCAGAACTACCGGATTTGACGCATACTGTGATGTATAAAGTTACTGGACTACAAGTTAATGTATTTTATTTATTAGCATGATCTATTGATTTATTATAATTATAAATAAAGTTTCTGTCTGATATTTTCAAATTTCCATTATTTCATGATTTTCTTTTTCTAGGCAGCTTTTTTGCTTTCGTACCGATCTATTTGTTAGGGATCCCATTTTTTGGTACTTATTGGCTAGTCTATTATTGAAAAGCAATTTTATAAAAAAAAAAAAATGATAAAATAAAAAAAAAATGTTTGTCCGATATAACCCTCCATGAGCATGTCCGATATAACCCGACTAAAACCCTTTGGAAAATTTGGCTATTAAAAATCCATTATCAATCCCATATCAGATTTAATGCGTAAAAGACTGAGTAAAAGGTTACACTTTGTTATCAATTCTTTTAAAAAATTAAATTTACTTGCCATAAGGCAAAATTCTGTAGTCCGAAGTTAACTACGTGCACAAGAAAAAACGATAAAAACCAGATAATCTCAAATTAGTTGAGACCACTGAAACAAAAAAATATAGAAATGGCGTCCGCTTATTTCTGCTGGTTTCCCCCCTCTTTAAAATACAGAGCCAGTGCAGCTGCCATTTGGTAAAAGCACGAAACACCACTTGTCCGATATAACCCGCTGTCCGATACTACCCGACCTTCACCTACAGTATATTTAAAAATGTTGTAACCAAGTTAAATATTTTTAAATTATTGGATAAACTTAAGAAGTAGGTAGTAACTTTAAATTGTTATCTGTCCTATTCGATTCGTACAGAACCTATTCAAATAAATTTGGGGTTTCTTAGTTATTTAATTATGTTTGATCCATTTATCAATATTTAAAATAAAATGGGGAATCACACCCGATATTTTGCCCTTTGCAGCTATTGTAATTTTTAGACCTATTTTCTATTTTTTTTAGAAACTAGCAATTTTCCAGCAAAACCTCTTATAATGTTAAATTCGAATCTATATTATATACCTACCTGAAAAATTTATTTTTCTCGGAATTACAACTCACATAGTTAAATTTGTATTTTTATACCAAGAAATATAACATTTTATTTTCGATGTTTACAGAATGTGATAAAAAATGTTTTTCGGAATTTAATTTATGCAGGCAGCAACTAAAATATAAAAATCAAATAACAACTAAAATTAATTTGGTGCGTAGGCTTCCGCGGGAAAACCACGCGGATTCCACCGGAAAACCAAGCTGTTTATTAAAATTAATTTCTTGAGTGGAAAGTTATTGCTTCCGAGATTTTTTTAAAAAACGAAAATATTTTATGAATCCGATTTCAAAAATTTGGTAGGTCATAATTAGCCTATTGTTGGTCATATAAGTTTTAATCTTCTGCGCCCGTTTCAACATGCGCACAAACATACATTTTTGTTTTAGACACTCCTATATCATCAAAAGTACTAATCTGATTTGTATGAAATTTGGTTAATTTGTCGAAAGTAGACAGCAGATAGAACCAGATTAAATTCGAACGTCTGCGCTCTTTGAATTTTGCATAATTGATACTTTAATTTATGTAAAAAAGAAAAAAAAAATCGCTGAACACTCGAAAAAGCTACGCAAACTAAGTATGAAGACGAAATGACCAATTCAAAACCATACAATTTAAAAAAAAAAAAAATTGTTTTAAGTTTATTTATTTATCTCCTTTTTCTTCAGCAAAACTTGTTGAATAGAATTGAAAATTGATATACGACGCCTAATCTCTTTTTATACTACGAAAAGGAGTAATGGAAGAAAAGGAGTTGTTTTTTTTCTTTAAATTGTTAGAAAAAGAATGTGGCAGAGTTTTCTTCTTACATTTTATATCTATAAATCCAACGTGGGGGGGGGGAGGCAAGGGGTTACATTGGCAGTATAAGGGGAAGGGGCCGTCATGGAATTTGTATTAAATTATTTGGGTAAAAAAGGGAGGGAGGTAAAAAGAAAATCGACTAGGAAAAGGGTTGAGTTATGGCCTGAATTCCTTGACAGTTTTAGAAGCTTTACCCTTAAAATATGCTGTTTTTATATTTTACGAAACTAAAAAGGGGAGGAAAAAATAAATATAGGCAAATTGGCTATTTTACACAGTTTGTTTAACCACTGCAAAAAAGAATTTAAAAGTACATAAATTTTATAGTGTGCTTTTTTATAAAAATGTAATAGTTCGATTCGCTTTTTTTAAATTTTATTTGTTTTTTAAAAAAAGGCTAAATAAATTTAATATATAACTAGGAATATTTGTATAGGGATGAAAACTTAAATAATAATTTATCTCTCTCCTATAAATTCCCCTGTAAGTTATACATACAACCCACTTTAATAAAAATTGCTTTTAATTATTTATGTAAATTTTGCTTCAAAAAATAAAAGGTTCTGTACACTTATGTAAAATAACAAAATATTTAAATAGGTAATAATTACTATTATTAAAAAATAATTACTTATTTGGAGGAAAAATGAATTTATTTTTTTTTTATATAAACATGCATGTATTATTACATACACATATTAAAAGTGTATGTGCTTTAAACAATTACACTAATGGGCTCTACTTTCTCAACTTTTTAAATTAAAAAAACCAGCAGCATTTAAATGGAAAAGCAACAGCACTTAAATTTAAAAACAGCAGCATATAAATTTAAAAACAGCAGCATTTTAAGTAGGAAGGTAAAAAGCGTAGCTATTCGATTTTAGTTGCTTCCTAGCGAGTGCCTGCGATGTAATATTTTACTTATTACTTAATCTTATAATGTACAATAATTTTTCTTTATTGTTATTTAAATGAGAAGAAAAAAAGGTTTTTTTTTTTTTTTTTTTTTTTTTGTCCTACTTACATATCTGTTCAGAAGTACGGTTTTATTTCAGCTTTATAGAAGTTTCAGAAAATATATTCTATCGAAGATTATTATATCATTTTATTTTTTAAAAAAAATATACGTATGGTGTCGCAGGACACCCGGTAGGAACGAAGTTCCTTACGCTTTTCATTAAATATACATTATAAAATCACAATGCTAAGTATACAATGCAAACTAGTTATACATGGCGGAGCTAGGGAAAAAATAAGAGATAAACATTTTTAATTAATTATTAATGAAGCGAGCGTCTTGCAATAAACATGAATTGAATATTGAGAAAGTAGTTAATTATGATAATTTGAAAGTTAAAGAGGATGATTGTTGTAACAGGCCGAGTAGTGAAAGAAATAAAAAATTGGTAAGGCGAGAAGTCTCACGTAAAAAGGGTTTCGTTGGTATTATGAACAAAAATTAGTAAGGGGAGGGGGGGGGGA
>KZ651309.1:436954-459100 GCA_001010745.2 Gerris buenoi | reverse complement strand
GGGCAGGGTTGTAGGGAAAAAGTCTGCGTCCATGTATAACAACATTGCCCCTTCTTCACACAAAATATTCCCTCTTACACCTTTAAACTACGAATTATTGATCAACATTAAAAAAATTCTACAACTTTTTATAGCACCGCAGCAGCAAATTAAAATTAATTTCTTTGAAAGGTAATTTTTTCTTGGTTTTTCTGTGAAGGTTTCGTGTTTCTATCTATAGCGGTTCAAAAGATATCAGGTCCCACTAAATTCGTTAATTAACAGAAAACTAATTAACTTTTCGACTTGAAACTTCATAGGCCTCTACACCTTTATGAGTTCTAAAAGTCCTGTGAATTTGGTTTGATTTGGTCAAGAACTTTTAAAGCAGTTAGTTTTTAAAGTTGGACATTGTCAAAATGTGCTGAAAAAACGGCACTTTTTTTACTTATCCTACAATAAAGTAATCAAAAAATAATTTAAAAAAATAATTATTCATATGACATAAAATATTATTAAATTGTCTAAATAAATAAACTTGTTTCATCTAAATACGACTTTCTGTTTAGAAGTTACAAGGGTTCAAACTGGAGGGTCTAGAATTATTTTATAGACAGTAGTTAACTATGTGGCGCAATAACCTAGGACTGCTAAAGACCCATATAACTATTCATATAATGAACGAGACGGGGTTAGTGTGTCGCTCCATCAGCTTCATAACCAGTTAGTCACCGCTTCTGGGATTGGGACATCGATGTCGATGTATCGAAAACATCGATGTATCGGACTTAAAAACATCGATGGTGATCTTTAGATGTATCGGACGACATCGATGTTTTCCTGAAAAATCGAAAAAATCGAAGTCACCGATGTATCTGACCCCCAAAAACGTCGACAACGATTATCGGGAACGAGTGAATTTTTTGTTTTGCTCGTTGGGTCGAAGGACCAATTTCGATGCATCAAAAACATCGATGTTGTTCTTGTATCATCGAGATGTTTAGCTATCGATGTCCCAACCGAAACCACTTCACAAGTAGCTATCTATTTATCTAGCCATAATGATGGAACACCAAGCAGGGGCACAGTCCGAAAATGGAACCCAGATTCTGCGGTCACCCATCTAAATGGTGACTGTGACTACGTTCAATGCTGCTTAACCATACAGCAGAGGCCAGGCCACGCTCTCCTACCCGAGCTATCAAGACCTCGCATGAATAAATTAAATAATAACCTAAAAATCTCTATGTAATAATAAAAACTAACCTAAATCGCATATTGGGTAGGTTTATTGATGTATTATACACCAATAAATTTATCTTATAGCAATATATTCAGATAAATAATAAATCGTACCCAATTAACAGATTAAAATATAAAATTTATCGATACTTCCCAACATATTATGAGATAAACGTAATAGTCTAATAACAACCTAATAACCTCTCAATACTAATACAGCTTTAACATTTCTCTTTTGAATTAGCGTTAATGGGAATGGTTTTTACGGCTTTAAAGTTTATAACGTATATCCAAATTGGAAAACGGGATTATTATCCATTCCTGTAATGAAAACATGGTCTGAGACCAAATTTAATTAATCTTTCCGTACGTAGAGGGATGGACTACATTTTCAATTATGCAGAGGGGATATGTAGCATTTTATAGAGGTTGGGGTCTTATTTATAAAACTAATTCTCACCAAATTTATAAGACAATAGGGACTGTTAGAAGGTTGAAAGAACATGTTCCCTTAGCTTGTGGAATAGACAGTAGACAATACTTGCTCATAACTTTTACAAATACATAAAAAAGTTGGGCTAAAAACACAGAATATTATTTAATTGCAATAATAACATTTTTATATTAATATACATTTTGGTAGTAGAATGTATTTAATTCAAGCAAGCTTATAAACTTAATACCGTCTCGTCTAGGCTGACCCTAACTGTGATTACACATGAATTAAGTGTTTAACTTGGAAGATTGTTACCAGTTAAAATTGGAAAACCTGTGAAAATTAAATAGAAAATAAAAGTAGAAGATTAAAAATCGGCCCAGTAGTTTAGGCTCCACAGACGACAGACCGCCATTTTTCAAAAACCTCATTTTTTTACTCAGGTGACCTCAAAACGTGAAAATCCACCAAAATCTCAAAATCTAATTTTTACACTACCACAATACTTTTTCTTTACATATACTACGTATTTATAACAAGAAAGTAAAAAATCGGAACATAAAACTTTCTTTAGGTAGTCTCCATACAACGTCGTCCTTACTATATGGCATTTTTATTGAGGAAGGCCTCTTTCAACATCTTTAAGCGCCATTATCTTGGAAAATATATTTTAGTTATTTTCATTTGGGAACGGCGTTTTATTAACACGACCGTAGTTTTATTAACATTTAAATTCACTATATTTACAATTTTTTATTTAACTTCTAGGGGTTTATCACCAAAGCAGAAGTAAGTCAGAAACCGAAAGAAGAACCTGATCCACATCCAAGCAACTGAAATCCGCTATCTAAGGAAGATAGCAGGCAAGAATAGTCAGGAACTCCCACCATTAAGACTCAGGTTGGACATACAACCTCCAATGCTGACAGTCGATAACTCTCAACTGTGATGGCTTAGGCACGTAAATAAAATGAAAGACCTTCCCGAAAAGCCCCTTGAAACCAGGTATGAGCGGGGAAGCCCAGAGAGAGAGATAGAGGGTACCCTGAATGGACACAACACCCTTGAATAAAGAGGAACATTCCGACAACGTGCCTTGTCCACGGACTAGAGAGGGTGGAAAAACTGTTTAGAGCTCGAAACCGTAAGGTAGAAGAGGGTCCGAATAAGTAAATAGGTATTTAACTTCGATTGCTTGGTAAGGTACATTTTGTTTATAAATCATAATTCTTAGGAGCGTTTTTAAGAGAAAACCAAATTCCCGATTTTTTGCAGTATTTTGGAGCAAATTATTATTTATTACATATTAAGCCTCGGTTACTAGCAACAAATTGTGACTTCGAATATTGTATTTTTCTTTTTTCTTTTTAGGATAAAATAATTTTTCCCTTAGTAATATTGTAGATTCAGTTATCATAATAATCTTCCCTCTCTCCATTGAAATAAATACTTATACATCATGCCTTTCTAAGCATGAAAACTCTTATTTTTAACAGTCACAAATAAAAAAAAAACTTAAAGTAAAAAAAATTACCGTTGAAGTTAATTTGTTTTGTCTATTTCCCCCGTGGATTAAGAGAAAAAGCGGAGAGTAAGAGAAAAAAATGGCGCATACCACTTTATTATAAAGAATGGATGTATTCAAGATGGCTGTCCCGACTGTTTCGAGGTAAAGAAAGAAAGAAAAAGAAGTTAAAATAGAAACTAACAGTGACTCAGGGAGGAGGTTCGAGCCTCTTTCCGTTACAGCCTTGAATAATTCAAATATCCCTTTTTAGAGCGATTATAACCAGAAATTTTTCTTCCCGCCTTCACGCGGCAGTGGAAACAAAAGCCTTCGCAAAAAACACCCATTTTTCGAGATTTCGTTTGTTACGTAAAGAAAATAATATATATATGTATCTCAAACAATAGCATGCAATCTTACACAAAAATATTATCGTCATTTGTAAAGAAAAATATAAATAAAAATAAAGATGCTATATAAGTAGACAATAGCAACAAGACAATTTATTTCATTGTATCATAATTGTTACAATTGTTAAAAGTGGGTATTCTTTGAAAATTAAAAACTTTTTTCTTTTTTTACCTTTTAAGCAATGTTTAAACGTAATAACGAGTTTAAAACGCGGAAATCTTATTTTTAAGTAGTTTCCTCACGTGCTTACGTACAACGTAAACCTGTACGTACACAAACACTATCACTTAATCACACTCTTTTCAAAAACAAAACACAATTAAGAGTGCCCGATCTATAATTCGATAAGCCGTACCATCCTTTTGGGACCATCTCAAGGCATTTTAGACCCTCTCCCCCTCTATTATCATATTATTAGGGGCACGGCAGTGCTCCGGCCAAGTCGAACACAGCCGTACCATACTTTACTGGAACCATCTCAAGGCATTTTTGACCCCCTCTTTTATTCTATTAAAGAAAATTAATTGTAAGATAGAGTTCATTACAAACTGAATCAGAAATAAAAATTTCACACTTCACTAGTTATTTGGGGATGTGAGGGTTGAATAGGGAGGGGGGGGGGGCAGACAAACAACTTCCTCACTTGTCCTGGATGTATTAGACCTAGTACAACTTACGTGGACAGTGGGAGACTAGGCTGAACCAATGATCTCTCAACGTATCCGCGAGACGGCTTATTTTTGTACAAGTGTTTTTGTTGAGATTTAATAATTTTTACTTATAGGAACTAATTTACTTGTTTATTTGTATGCTGCTTCGATGAAATAATCCTCTATTTATATCTAGTTGAAAAACTAAAGTTAAATTTCTCTATTGAAAAAATAAGAATCCTCTATTGAACCTCTTTGAGAATTTGTTAATATAAATGCATTATTTCTAAAGCTGGGTCCAACAGCCACTGATTTGGTGGGCTTGACTTGAAGTATGTGTCATACCTCGAGTCGTGGAAACATACTTCGCTTGGTATAGCTCGTGGCGGCTTGACCGACCTTTCCGTTAAGGCTTCGACAGATCACAAGCCTACAAGCACGAGTCTCCACGCACGAGAAGCTCGCCATGTCACAGGCCGTGGTAATAAGGATTTAAAATAAACTCCTTAGGACAATAGCAGTCACAAGTTGGAATTCAACGGAGAAGAATGGTTTGCTTGGAAAATCTCTATAAAAAGACAGGATGACTTTAGGGTAAACTTTAAACAATCTCGGGGACTTAAGAGAAGCACGAATTTTACTATAACAATTCTTAGTATGTACACATACTAAGGAACTTAGTATGTATGCAGTTTCTAAAAAAAATCAAAAAAAATAAAAAAATAAAAAAAAACTAGAACATGTTTGTAGTATGAAGGTCGCTACGGTACAGGATTAGGTGGTAGAGGTCAGTTGGCAGGAGGATCCTAGCGTAACATGGTCTCGTAACCTGATCTTTTCATATGAAGTTACCTCTCACTGAACTGAAACAAATTTAGCTTTGCTCTTATTTACCCCGACCTAACTTCTACCGCTTCTCGTGTTACCTACTGAGCTAAAAAGGGGGAAATACAATTCAACTTACTCACTCACATACAATTGTTTTTACTACGTATTGCCACATGTTTTGTAACAATAACAATACATAAACTACTTTAACAAGGAGAAACTATATTGGGAATTTAGAGGTCACAGGAAAACCTTACTAAAGCTTTGTAAAATATATGTACTTAAATGAGCGATAACGAAAATCCTTTGGTCCTAGATAACATGAAATGATATTCTTACAAAATAGCATCTTTTAGGGATCTTTTTTCAATTAGCTTAGAATTCTTTAAAGGAGACATTTTGCAGCCTAGGTTAATTTAATATCACGATGGTGCACTATTCTTCCATAAAATATATCTTAGTCCCTTCAGTTTATATGAAAATAATTATAACAGGGACTTAATCACTTCGGACAGAGAAACATCATTCCCCCGGGTAGTTAAATCAATAGAGCTTTAGAAAATTTACTTGCAAAATCCTAAGGTCCAAGTTCAAGCCCCGGCGGCGGAATGTAATTCTCCCTTCAAAATTACATATTTTTGTTGAGGCAATTTCCATTCTATACTTTCCTTTCCTATGAACACATTTTTAATAGCACAATAGTCTTAAAAACTAGATTTTTCCAGGGAAAACGATTTCTATAGCTTCTAACCAATCGATATAATAATCAATGGATTTTAATACTAAACTAAATTTATACATTTTTTTCACAGTTGACAGGGAGGCAAATGTCCTATTATAGCACAGCAGCCTTAGAACACCGAAACAGGATGGAAAATAAAATAATATTAGTGAAGGAGAACCTTTATACATACATTTTTGTTATCAAAGACTAAGAACTAAGCTAAACATCTGCTTTTGAAACAGGTAAAACTCATTTATATCGATTATACACTTGTACATTCACCTAAGAGTTATATTTAATCCGAGTAATTCAGGTGGTATAAGGAACACGCTATAAAAAAATATATATGTATTTCCATTTCGTTTAATAGTATAATCCCAAACGACTCTAAACCAGTATAACTACAGATTGGAATAGAATAATACTATTTCACTACAAGTGCAGTTGATTTTTATTCGGAGTTTCAAGAAACTGCTTTCATATTTGTACCTCATTTGAAATTCACATCACACATAAGGGAATAGTAGTAGATTTTATTTTATTTTATATACAGTCTAGTAAAAGTCGTAAAAAGAGCAAGTCCGTTGTAAATCATAGTTTATACAATAGTCTGGAGTATTTTCACATTCGACTATTATTATGACTTTCCAAATGTGCCAAGGTGTAAAAGGAAAGACAAGTCTAATAACGTGGTGTTTTTTACTATTGTTCCCAGACAACCTTAAGGAGGCATTTTCACTTCTTATATTTCTGTTTGAAGAAAAGGGCTGGATCATAATGCCCTCGGACTTTTTTTGGGACTCTTATTGAGCCAATATTCTGTTGGATGGTCGGCAGTGTCCCAGGGTTTCTCATACTCTCACCTATCCCAGAATGTCATGGAGCCCCTCTCAGCTACCTCCTCTATCCTTCTTGGTCTTTCTCTGGAAATTATTTATAGTAGGGCCCGTTTCACATCGACGCTTTCTAATGGCGACTTAGAGATGGGAGGCGTCCGAATCTAGCACCTTACTTTATCCATAATGCCACCCATTCGAAACGTATTTTATTACTTGGTAAATCTTCACCGACATTTCTTTATTACTTTCGAATTTTTACCACTTTCTCTATTACTCCGCATCCAACCCTACTTCACTTATTCTAACAATTCCCAACGTCCAACCCTTTCCACATTCACAACACAAACGATTCTCGCTTGATTTAATTTGACGATCATTTTCAATAAATCTTTCCTTCCACGACTTATTTTTCTTTTTTAAGAAAGGAAAATTATTATATTTGCAATTTTTTTTTCTTTATAAAATATCTAAAAATTTATATTAACATAAACACATATATTTAACATGTAAAATAAAAAGGACACAACCTAAAATTAAAAGAGCTATTTACAGCTCTCTTAACAGTCTTACTCTTATCATAGTCGTCACTTAAGAATAAACATTTTACTTTGAGCCTGATCTTTGCTTAACTCGGTTCAAATCTTTAGGTTTAGGATTACCCTGTTCTTTAGTATATTTATAACCCAAGAAATCTAGATTAATAATTGTCCGGTTTAAATTAAGAAATAATTCTTCGAAGAGAAACAGTGACTTAAGCTTAGCCATCGAAATCTACATCTATCAAATGGGCGTTCTATACAGCTTTGCTTTCAGTGAATTAAGATGTCTCATTCTATTTAACCCTTTTTCGCCGTATTTCCTCTTCATTTGAATTTATTTCTAAAAGCTACAACATTTCTTATCAAATAGATCAAAATGCAAAAGATATTGGTAGAAGAAGAAGATAAATAAGAAGTTAATGTAAATGCCGTCAGTGAGGGTTGGTGAAAAGGTCACAAGTTCAGACATCTTGTGAAATCCCACGAGATCCCTTCTTTATCCCACCGTGGAAAACCCAAGGACTTAAAAGTTTACGCCGTTTAAGCCTAGGAAAGAGGGGGGTTGATAAGCCTACCGACTTACTTCTTAAATCTTTAACCGCGAAGTCTTTTCTTTCTTCAACGGATTCGACTTGGGATGGATATTGGGTAGGGGAAAGGGTACCTGTTCAATCCCATAGACTTCCTATCTGCATTTGTTGGGGAGGAGATAGAAGAGGTCCAGGTCGTAGGAAGAACATGGGCTACCGACCTCCGAACCATCCTTCCTGCCTAGACAGTGGTGAATATTAATTAGGTGGGTGCAATTAGAGCCTGAGGGTGAGCCACCCCTATTGAGGGGGTGGCTTTCGAAGGCGCTATACCTAATTAGGTAGAGGTAGAGAACACGTCTAGCCACAGACTCCTTATACCTGTACCTTAAACCTTAACCCAGATCTGACTCCCTTCCTCCTCCAATTATGCCTTCATACCGTTCCCTCTTCTTCCTTCCTGCGGGTTTCCACTAATTATAAAGACAAGACCTTCGCTTGGTAACAAGTCCGCTTAAGTACCATCCAAAGTCCCTTCGCTGAAAGAACACTTCTTCAAGTAACGTCACGGCCTCTCTTCAACTTCTTCTTTTCAAGTATACAAAGTCACTCCTCTACACGCTTTTTTATGATGTCGGTGTAGTAAAAAAGCAAAGAACAGCAAACGTAAAGCCGTGTGATGACGGAGTCTGATTATAGACCAGAAATAACCTCATCAAATAAAGTTTAAAAAAAGCATACTTCGCCAACATGGTAAAACTCAGCGAATGCTCTTTGACTCCTGCATCGATCCCTCCAAGAAATTTCTACCCAAAACGGACATTAAAAACAGAAAACAATTTCTCTCTGTGTACGTTTAATTTAATACTACAATACTTATATTGAACTGTTCTCCCAAGTTTTACTCCATTAGAATTAGCAGATTGGCAATAGAGGTTTTTCGCCTGGCAGAGTAAACTCATTAAACTGTTTGATCGCTTATATCTTAAAATTTCTATACTTTTATATTGTTAGCTAGTGCCCTTACTATGATCTAGTTCTAAGAAATATTAATATCCTATAGAATTATACAGATTAAATATTGATATCTTTATTCAAATTTTAAAGACGTGAGCTTACAAAATTGCATTTTTATTAAGCAATTTAATAATCTGGATGTTATAAGTTAAACTGTGTGACTATAACTATAAACTATGTTGAGCTATGTGAAAAAGTAACTAAGAAAATATTAATTTTTTCGTGGTGAAGGAAGAGAAGCACATGGTAAAAATTAACTTAAAAAAAAAGTGTGTAGATAAATAAATTTAAATGGCTTATTACATTGTCTATTATCATCTAAATTTATTTAGATTATTATTATTAATTGTCTTGTTAATGTATTTTTAAAGATTAATCTCATTATAGCCCAATTAAACACATAATTACCTAGATATTTATTTGTCAAGTAATTATGCAATCATTAAACTTAGCGATGTAAATAATGAACCCCTCAACGCCTTGCTGGGGAGTATTTCTAGCTGCACTTACGCCAGAGATTAATTGTTATAAAATGAAATGTTTCAAGGATGTACTGTCATAATAGTAGATCATAATATGTATTAGTCTTTTCAGAAAAAAAAAAAAAAAAAAAAAAAAAAAAAAAAAAAAAAAAACTATAGTACCCACATGATTCATTATTTGTTTGCATTTAATTTTTTTAAATCAAAAACATGGGTATTGATATCTCTTACATATAAAACACATACCCCACACATATCATTACATATCTTAAAGCCTTAACTCTTACTTGATTATAAGTAACATCATAATCTTTTGTCCTTTCTCTACACAAACGTTTTACTTCGTTATATAAGTAGAATACAAGATACATTATAACGGCACAACATTCGATTTTGATGGATTTACACGTTTTGAGGTTTCTTAAGCCGAAAAAAGTGGCTTCCAAAAAGTGTCTAAGGAGCGTGGAGCCTAATCTACTGGAGTTATTTAAATGAAATTTTCATTTTTACATTTTTTCAGCCAAATCAACCCCAATGCGAAATCTAGAAATAAATTTAGGTTCTACTTTTAGGCACGCAACCCTAAAAATCCATTAAAAGATAAATTTAACCATTGAAGTCAATTTCTGGGAAAAATCAAGTTTGAAGATATCGATGAAAATAAATTTATTTTGGAACCTGTTGGAAACATTTTAAATGTGTTAATTAAACTAATTGTTACTAGATTTAAATTCATTCCAAATATAATATACAGGTATGTTGAATATTTAAGCCGAACTGGCATAAATTATAGAAAAAGGATTTAAAGAAAAGACGATTTTCCCAGATAGCACGTGAATCGAACTTTACTTAAAAACGTGTTATCTGGGAAAATCGTATTTTCTTTATTTCCTTTTTCTATCTTTTTTTCCTAATTCTATTTTAATTTTTAAATCTTTTTTCTATTTTTGAATATTTTATGCCAGTTCGGCTTAAATATTCAACAGGTTATGGGCCCAGTTTATGACAGTAATTGCACTTGGGCTTACCCTTTTTAAAGCATTTTTGTTCCGTGTGTCCTATAAGACCACAGTGTTCGCACATTGGACCACTCTGTGAGGCTAGAGCTATGCTCGTAGGCGAAAACGTATCGCTCACCCTTTTTTCTTCATTTTGAAGACGAGACATAAGCACGTTTACCGTACGCATTTCTTTAGGCAAACTCTCCCACGCCAAAACGAAGTGCTTATAATCCTCTGGTAGGGACATCAAAACCTTAGTTATAATGATAGAATCTGACAACTTTTCTTCGGCCAGTTTAAATCGTGTTGTTATCTCTTCTAATTTTGAGAAAAACGTAACGATACTCCCTTCAAAAGAGAGCGAAAAAAAACTTTTGAAGTAAGAGATGAACATCTATTTCTGATTGAGGTTCATATATCGCACTCAACTTTGTCCAGATTTCGTGAGATGACATACACGATAAAAGATGAATCAGAACATCCTCTTCAATCCGTGAAGTTAATATATTTTGAGCCTGGTTGTCCTTCTTCGTCCATTCATTCAACTCCTTACCAGATTCGGAAGGCTTAGGATAAGTGCCATTAACCACACTCCAACAGTCCACGTGTCTCAACGCAATTGTAGTGGCGAACTTCCACACAGTCCAGTTTTTATCACCACTCAATCTAATGAAACTTTTCTCTTCTTTGACGGAGTCCATAGTTTAAGTTTTAACTTAACTCCGAAATACACGATAAAGAAAAAGAACGTGAATACCGGCGAACGTACTCGATTCTCGATACCGACAAAAGTACATATAACACAAAAAAAATTCCGACTGTTATCACTTTTTAAAAACGTTGATCTGGGCCCATAACCTGTTGAATCATATCCTGTTCGATGTTTATACCTAAATGAGAACTTTTTGTTCGAGTATATCGGATCGCTTTCTTTGTTTTCAATCAAAATTAATGAGACTTTTTGGATTCATTGGAAGCAGCTCTAAATTTAAAGTTAAAATTTATTTTTTGATGTATTATTATTTTATTTTTTTTAGAAAATTATTGGCACGGCTAAGTGCCAAGTCCATAAACGACAGATATATTTATATAGGATACTCTGCAATGACCCCTTACTGACAATGAACAGACATTATACAGAAAATGTATACAAAATAATTATTTAGATTCAGAGAACCTTAAAACTTTTTAAATTGATCGAAATATCAAAATCTAATTTCAATCTCTTAATATATATACTTAGTACACGAAAAAGTAAAAGAAAAAAGAAGTAGATTGTTGATGGAGAACAAATGAAAAGAGACGTAGAAGAGAAGGAAGAATGGAGATAAGAGTGACTAGTCGGAGGTTTGTTTTGTAGTAACTGTTTGAGATTTGCCAAAACTGGGTTGAGTCGAGTGTTTAGAGATTTAACTTGGGGAATATCTGGCTCGGGGGAGTTATACGGGTTGAATTCTATTTGGAGCCTTTTCAAACTGATCTCAGTCCAGTGTTTATAACTTTACTTAGAGAGATGAGCCTGCCTAGATGAGGCAAGCTAGTGAGACTCTGTTAATCTGCTACTAGGCATCTGTACCAGCAAACTATTCTTTTAAACTTTAAACGACGTGTAGACTCGAGATATACCTACGTCCTATCTAACTATAGAATTCTTTTGTAAGAAAACAAACCATCGACAACAACGAAAAAAAAAAAACTAACTAATAAATATACATGAATAATGAGCTTTTTTACCAACTCGAAATATTAACGCTTTCTTTACTCAACGAAATATTAACAAGTTGCAGAGAAGAAAAGAAAATTGATATTTGTTTGTCATATAACTTATAAATAGACATTTTAAAATTGGCTAATTAAAAGTGAATTTATGCCTCAATTTTATTTGAAAATAGTTTCACAGTCTTGTCAATGTAATAATCAACTTAAAAAAAGCATTTTAAAATTAGTTGTTTACAGTTCACACTGTTAACCAATTAGAGTATTCGAACCGAGCCTGTACGAAACATGAGCCATTATGGGCTACTTCTTTTAAACATCTAACCAATAAAACAGTTGCATACACCAAAAATATTGTTTTAAATGAGCAATAAAGAAAGACGACTTTCCATCCAAAGTAATTTTACTGAATTAAGCTGGTTGAATAAAGTTACTTTGATAAAAGACACTTTTTTTTACAATCTTAATCAAGTGTCTTCGGCCTTCGTGCTTAAGTGCGACTGTCTAATTAAGCCACTCCACAGTTTATTAATACAATTATAAAGTAATACAATAAAAATCAATATAAAAAATAGAGATCCAAATTAAAATATTATTATAGCTGAAATTTGACCAAAGGGGAAAACAAAGTAAGTATTAAATACGTGATTTTAACACTGATTAGACTCTACCACTCATAAATTAAAAACAAACACACGATTATTGACTTAAGATATTGAAAACATCTAGGCTGCAAAAATCAAA
Source organism: Gerris buenoi (assembly GCA_001010745.2). Taxonomy (NCBI): domain Eukaryota; kingdom Metazoa; phylum Arthropoda; class Insecta; order Hemiptera; family Gerridae; genus Gerris; species Gerris buenoi. Next base: position 446,455 of record KZ651309.1, on the reverse strand, counting down.
ACATTTTTGAGTTATATCGACATTAACTTATATTTTCTCTTAAGGTCCCCACACGGTCAAACATTTTACGCAAACTTGATGTTTGCGCACACCTGATGTCGGGCAAATGTAGGCCATACACGTCAAACATGATGTTTGCGCAAACATTTTGACCGTGTATCGGGACCTTTACGTATACATAGAATGTAAGAAAGTATACGAAAATGGTGCTATGATTCGTTTTAAGATTTTAATTATTTTTCATTTTATGTGCTTGTTGGTAAAAATAACTAAAATTTTGATAGCTTCATTTACAAAAATTTATGAAAATACCCCTTTAAATTGTGGCACGTGATAGGGTCTGCTTGCCCAAGAACTCAGAATAAGCGGCGCGTGGATAATATTAAGCAGATAATAGTAGCACGTCATAAAAGTTTGATTAGGTTGGCATTACTGATAAGGCTTATATAGATAGGTTAGTTTATTTAGGCTATACAATAATAATTGGCCAAATAATATGAAGTGGTAAGATATTTATACAATCTCTGTGTGTTATCACGGCACTTGACCCTGCGCCTTATAATATAATAATTAATATTCAATAATAATGATTAAAAGGAAACGACATGCATAATAAGGAAAGAATGTGTGTATGTAACTTGCATAAAGACTACAAGAATCTGCATTGTCAAGAACGAGGAAGTATGTGGATATTTCCATTATAACTGCAATCAAATTTTAAGAGACAGCCATATTAACAGTGAGTCGCAATAGATTAAACTCTGAAGGTACTTACAACCATATTTTCGTATATTAAACATTATCTTTTACTAATTATGTTTGCTGGACTTCAACAAATAACGCACGAAATAAATTATTGAAAAAATTAATAAACGCAGCTCATATGAGAGCGAGCTCTCACATGAGCTGCGTTTAATAATTTTTTATTAATTTTAATGCGTTTTTATTGATTTTAATGCGTTTATTAATTTTTAAAGAAAAATGGATCGAGATATATTTTTTTCATACCTTCCCGACACATGATTAAATGTAAACGATTTTAATTTAACAATTATGCACTAACATAAGGCAATCTATACCTTCAATACAACGTCACAGAGGTACATGGTATGTAGTATAACGAGTACCAGTCTAGAACAGACATACCAATTAACTTTTCAAACTTTAATACGCCAAGAATTATTCCAGGGAACTAAATAATATTGCACAGAACGGTTTAAATTTAGAAATGAACAGAATATTATGTTTTTACCAAAAACATGTGAGAGAGTGGTGAGCCAACTGACAAATAATAAAGAATAGTTTTGAAAACAAAAATTTATTTCTAAGACAATCAAGCAGAGGCGGCAACGACAGATCATAAAATACTTATCATGGAATACTATGAGCACATATTATAAAGCCCGTCAAATTCTAAATAACTTTGGCAACTGTCTGAACTAAAAAAAAAAATTAAAAAAAAAATAAAAAAAACTCATTTTTTTTCATTTTACATTATTATTGAAAATTTTGGGGACAAAAAAAGTAGAAGATGACTGAAACCCTGATTCGTTGCATTTCTTCCGACATTGACAGATCTAGATGGGGTAGGGACAAAGCAGTAAACAATATTGGTTAGTAGTATCGATCAATCGACTATATGACACAGAGCAAAAAATTAAAATCAATAAAAGTGGTGTATTGACGTAGTTTGCTATGTTAACATAATTTTAATTCAACTTTTTTATATTTATTTATTTGCAAAAGAACTAATCCTCATCAAAAATCCAACCGTAAAAGAAATGGCCAAGTTAACTATGTGTAAGCCAATCAAAGTAGTGATATCTACTTTGTGGCCAAGTCTGCTCTTTTGGTAAAAATTAATAATTTACAACTTTTTGGATTTTTCCTGTCAGTTTCACGACAGTAGCTACAAGAATGCCAAACTTAAAATTTCTAGCTATGTTGGAAGTCACTTATCATTTTGATAATGAGTGAGTGAGTAACAAAAAAGTCAATCTTTGAAACTCTCCCTTTTAGAACAGGCTGAATATTAAGGGCTTATTTTATACAGCTTTCTAAGCTACTTAAGCTTAATCTATGTTTCAAATTTTAAAAGCCCATTTTAAGAGGAAGCAGAGATTATTATTAGGGTGAATTGATTCAAGTAAAGATACACTGCATGCTTACTGAAACTAGGCCTTGCGCACTACCGTACGCTCAGATATTAATGACCTTAGAAAATGGTTAATAAAACTACCTTATTTACACAATACAAAGTGAAGTTCTCCATCATTAAAGGATTGCACAGCATATTAATCAAAAAGGTAACAAATGTTAAGCTTTTTTCTTTTTTTTTTAATCAGGACGGGGTTTAGCCGGCCACTTTACTCATCTATTTAATAAGATAATCCGTTTGAAATTAAAAAAAAATAAAAAATAAAAATAAAAATAACATGGCAATAGCTGGTCGCAATAATAGTGTGATGTAGGGAATGTCCCTTCGCCGTTGACAAAGGAGTTTTGAACTCAAATTCAAATTTGTCCCAGAACAATTCAGGAGATTGAGGAATTTCAGGGAGTGAGAGGAAACCTTTTCTGATACTACTTATTGCTTATGATACTTTTTATTTTGGCAACTTTCCCACCAACAAAACAAATCAATATTATTAGCAGAAGTTGAAGATAGGAGAATTAAAGATGAGTAAAGCCGGTCCAAACCAACGATCAGTATTTATTGAGGTTTTGCGACTATAAACTTTTTAATGATCGAGGATGAAGTATTCTCTTTTAGTTTAATTAATTCTTAAAGAAACGATTAATTTAATATCTCTAGGCAACATTGTGACTTCAATAAACAAATAATATAGCTCCCTATTCTTTCCTCTAAAAGTTTATACTTAAGTAGGCTTTGAGATTGTCATGTTTATTTTTCTACAGCGAAACAAAATACGCAAGAGTTACAAATTAAATAGTTCCTCCTTCATTTTCTATTATTTTAATTCATGTTTACACTCAAATATATTTATTTTATTACAATCAATAAAAATTAATTACATTTTTTACTCACTTCCTGTTGTTCAAACAATTCGAAACTTCGTACTTTTTTGCGAATATTGATTTAATGACAATTCAGTAATCAAAAGATAAATTTTCATTTATTCACTTATATTTCATTGTTTAAATAAAATATTGTACTCCAAAAAATAAAAATATTTTACATTGATTCATTCTCTTATTTGAGTGCACTTAACACAGTAAAGAGAAGTATATATAAATACATGTGCACACATTGTAAGTCAATGAACAGGAAAAGAAAAAATAACTTTTAAATAATGAACTTTATTAATAATAATAATAAATAATATGTTTATTTGTTTTTAAAGCTTAGAAGCTTTATACAATGTAAGTTGCAACATGAAAAATTCAAAAATAATAATATTTTGTTCACAATACTTGTTAAATAAAAGAAAAATTCAATTAATTTAAATATAAATCAAAATAATATAAAAACTACGTATTTTACGTATCATCATTTCTTCTAAAAAACTATATCTTATATACATTTATACCGTAAAATTATAAGACATTTTCACGTGAGTGGGTAAGAATAAATTAAACTATAATCTGTTTTTGTTTCTTTTTAACATTACTCGTCTAAAATAAAAGCTCTAATCTTGAGTATATTTATAACAAAATAAAATATTTCCTTTGTTTCGTCCTTAGAAGTTACTGAAAGCATAGAGGCCAATTTCGTAGTCTCTGAACAATTAATGTCATTAATAAAATCTGGTAAAAGTGCGCTTCGTTGTTCTCTGTAGATAGGGCATCTGAGAAAGATATGCGCCAATGTCTCGCTTTCCTTCATATTACAGACTGTGCATAATTATGAAGTCTGGATTCTGTGAACCACCCCTCTGATTGTCACCTTGATCCCGTCCAAACCCGAAGTTCGAATCTGTGCCAACACTCTTTGTTGCGCACAAGGTAATTTGAACTTAGGGTCGAGGTAACCAACAGATAATTCGAGCAATTCAGACTTGGATATAAGCAGCTGTAACTTGATTTCTGTATGCTATTAAAGTCTTCTTTATCCATGTTTGATGCAACACTCTCTAATATTATTTGAATACTTTTCTGGTTTATCTGTACTGAGAATAGTATATCTTGGTTATCAAAATATGTTTTATTTGAGATATCCAGTTGAGATTTATCCGGCTTGAAGGAACTGAGTCTAAGTATACAAGTCGTTGAAAGCATTTTTTGATTAAACTATTATCTGGGTGTTCGTGGATGTAATTAATGAAGTTAAGAACCTGTTTTACTATTTGAACTGTTACATGAGACAAATTGAACTCCCTTCTAACTATATAGCACACATTGTAAGTCAATGAACCGGAAAAGAAAAAATAACTTTTAAATAATGAACTTTACTAGAATAAAGATAGATATATAATATGGCCACTTTATGCAATATACAATACGATTTCAAAGATACCTATGTATAGCATACATTTATTTATTTTTTAATTTTATATATTTTTTTTTATTGATCGAGATGGGCTCCCAGAGTCGTAGGCAAAAGGGTGTAACCCGTTAACACTTAACGGGAGGTCAACCTACTAACCAGAGCGCAAACCCACGTGTTTAACCTTTCAGAATCGAAACCCAGATGTGAACCGTGTTGACCTTCATACTTGTGGCCCTTCGTACTTAGACCAAGCCAATTTCTAATACCTGACGTGTACAACATCGCAAGTAAAGGAATGCTAGCACGCTGATTATGGGCCAAACCCTTATCTACAATCAGGGTGCATAATTTAAAATAACACTAAAACATTGGTACTATCAGAAATAGTTTTAACTAAAGAACACAAATTTTAACATTAAAAAAAAAAATCTGATGTGAATTCTTAAGTAAAATAAAAATTTATATTTAAAAGTCCGAAACTAAAGAAAGGAAAAGTAAACAGAATAATGCAACTGAATTAGTCCAGTAATGTCCACCACATTGCAACAGCTGTTTTCATAATTTCAATTACAAAACGGCTAAGATAGAAGAAATAAGGGGAGGGGGGGGGACGAAATGTAATAATTCGAAGCCTGGCTTGTTGCCATTTTCGGTTTAATTTATTGTTTTTTAATATTTTCAAACAGTTCTCTTTGAGAGCATCCCAACAATATATAATCGAATTTATCAATTTCTTCTGACACATAAAATTAATAGGGGTGTTTTTGCTTATTTTGAATCAAACTGTAAGAGGATCTTACTATATGCAAAGTATCGTGCTTTTAAGTTTAACTGATTGGTTGGATGGACGGACAGACAGGGTCCTTCGCAGATATATTACTAGTATATTATATTTTAAACGGATTTAGCTTCAAGGATGGACTATTCTAAGTATAAATCAGGAAATTAGGCTCTACTCATCCAGACAACCATTTTATAAAATAAACAACAAACAGCTCTTACCTGGGCTCAACAGACAAAATATTTCTATGAATGAAGACTAAGATTCCGTAACACAACCTTACCTTTTTTACTTTCTCATATAAAGAGAAAGTATTGTGATGGCGCGAAAATTCGATTTTGAGATTTTGATGGATTTACACGTTTTGAGGTCCCCTGAGTCCAAAAAAGTGGTTTTTAAAAAATGTCTGTCCGTCGTCTGTCGTCTGTCGTCTGTCTGTGCAGACGCCTGGAGCCTAAACTACTGGGCCGATTTTGCCGAAATTTGGCATACACGTTCAGAAAAATCATACCCCGAGGCGAAATCGAGAAATGAATTTTAACTCCAAATTTGAGGGTGCTACCCCCCAAAAACTCTGAAAAACACGAAAAAAATATATTTCTCGAAAACGGTTCCGACGATTTTGATTAAAAAATTCTATAATGTAGTCAATTTAAATACGAATCTAACGATATTAGCCGTTTTCCCGGGAAAAATCTAGTTTCTGAGATAATAGCTTAAAACGCGGATGGAGAGAGCCCGGGTTCGATTCCACGCCCGGGGGAAGTTATTTTTATGATATTTTTGATGAAATTTCCAATAGTAATTAAATGTCCATATATGAGAAAGTTTGTCTGAGTTGTCTCTGACCGATTTTTATTATTTAATTTCTATGAATAAAAATTGGAATACTCTCCTGAAAACTCTATTTGTAAAATATTTATGAATGAATTCACAGATCTACATTTTTTTAATAAGGAAATCGACGCAAAATCAAACGGAAATCGATGCAAATCAAACCTCCAGGCTCTATATTATATTCTATGTAAATGGTGATTTATTATACCTTTAATGTAAGTTGGGCGGAGGAGAGCCTAGTTCGATTTTCTCTACTCCTCCTCAGCCCTGGTTACTGTTAAAATAAAATCAATATTGAGAAAAACGGCGATATTATGATAAAAAGAGAATACAGGCTTAAACGGTATAATGTGAGCTAAACAAGCTTTTATAGTGGACTGTATTATTTATTTCAATAACACAGAATGGATAAAAAAAAAAAAAAAAAATGTTAAGAAGGAAATAAATTTGGGACGAAGGAAGGGAATAAGTTTTCAAAACAGCGAAGAAAGGTAATGATATGGTGAAGAAAAATAAAAGAATAAGCGGACAATAGATAAGGGAGGTTAGGCTAGGTCTGTAACTAGATACGAGAGGCATTGTTCCGCTGAGAGGTACCACACAGCGATGACCAACACAAGAACCACACGGACAAATATAAAGCCTTCAACTTGAAAACTAACCTTCCTTTTGTCTTCCTCTGACCTTGATTATCACAACAAACAAACTCACATCTGGACAACGCTGGATGCTCTATGCCAGCACTCTCTTAAGAAACTGTCTCACTTTCAGCACAGTATAAACCCAGTTGTCAATATGGGATTTTGACAAATGTTTTTAACAAGTCAAACCAAGATAAGAAGAGACAAAAATTATTTTTACTACCATAAAACTGTTAAAGATACAGAGAATGGCTAACTCAACTATGGTTCATTTAGGCTAAACTTAAATAAGACCAATACTAATTTCCCTTTAGCTAGATGGCAGTTTTACCATAAAATGAAGATCAAGATCGCACTCAGAAAATGTACTCGTACTACGAATAACTGTATTCTGCGTGTATGTCTCAGTTGAAAGAGGCATTTCATAATTAGAATTTAATGTTAAAATTAAGACTACAACATACGATCAATACATCTATCAGTTATCCTGTGAAGCATATCTGAATTTTAACAACAGGGAGCATCGAGTAGATTTCCGATGTTTCTATTTAGAACAGTTGAAAATGGTCGAATTATAAGATTACAGTTAAACCGAGTTAATCTTTAAAGTTATTTTATGTATGGATTACGGTCACTATAACTCATTCTCACCTCAGTAGAAAAGTAAAAACTCACTGCTGTTTTTGCACAAGCTCCGGTAAAGTTTGGTTGTTCAAGGAGAAAAATGTTTAAATTCTATTCTAGCCGCTGAATAGTTTGACATATTCTTAAGACTTAATGGCTACATCACCACACCCATGTTAACTAGCAGCATGCTTCGTTAAACGTTATAACTAAGAGATCTTAAGAGAACCAGCATAGCCGAATGGATAGCGTACTCGCTAACTACCGCCTGAAATCAAGGTTATTATGAATATCTCCGGCGATGATTCGAATCCCAGGGGGGTAAGACATGTTTCACACTTATTGTCATAACAAGTGAATGTGTGACGTGGCCGATATCCCCACGTATATCAATAAAATGTTTGATCAATCTGGCCAATATGAATTTACCTGCACCTTCGGGTTCAATTTGGGAACCCCGGCTGAATTAAATAAAAGAGATCGTAAGTAGCAGCTTTAATTCCCGGGGTAAATAAAGCTGATAAAAATAGAAAATCACTCTTCGCCATTAACCAATGATGCGTATTTGTTTAGAAGTTAAAACTAATGACCCCGTCCTCAACAAGGGGGATCAATAGCAAATAAGCAGTTAATGAAAGGATAAAAGCTTGGTGCCTCTCATCGTAATCACATCCAAATAGCTCTCTATTTGAACAACTGATAACTCTCACTTAGTCCACAGATAAACCCAGTATTGTTTGATTAACCAGTTTAATATTCCATAATAAGATTTTAAGTATGATATTTCCTTTATGACAATTTATTCACTATGTTTGTTGTAATAATTACGATTAAGTTGGTTACTTAGACTGCAAATTTGTGATGCTAACACTGGATAAATATCAGAAAAGTTAGTGCTACACTAAGCTCTTTATAGAGGGTGGCCCAGATTAAATGGTCAAAAAAGAAAGAGCGTGTTCTACGGGTCACATGCAACACAAAAAAGTCGAGTAAGCATATGCCCGACTCTCATTTGCTTTCGATAAATCGATTTTTCCGAAGAAACCTGAAAATTTAAAAAAAAAAAAAAAAAAAAAAAAAAACTATTTTTAGAGGATAAAACATCTTTCAGAATCACTAATTGCTTTTAAAATAACAGCTGTTAACAAACATTTTAATCCTTTATTATACTTTGGCATTTTTATTTTTTTAAATTTGACTCCAAATTTCCGGTGCCTACTAGTCTTAGTTGAAAATAGCTAGACATGCGGCGTATGCAGGAAAGCTCTCCATTTTATTTAAATGGTATATTGAAATTTTAAGATCAACGGACTAGTTTTCGAGTTATCACTAATTGAATGTTACCAGCTATATTTTTAGGAAGTGAAAAATACATTAAAAATTTAAAGATTATGCAGGTTAATTAAGAGAATAATAAGATAATTTAAAGAATTAAATGAGGTAAGTTATTACAATGAAGAAACAATTTGAGTAAAAAATCATTTTAGAACAAGTGAAACTACATTTTTCAATTACTATTAAGGACCATTAAAGTCTGAGTAAATTGGATGACTTAATTTTAAAAGAAATATAAATATTTGGTACAGATACATTTAAATACGTATCTAAGCTTTAAGTCGTTTTCCTGGACAAATCTTTTTTCAAGATCTTTTGGAAAATAAATTTTATTTTGCTGAAAATCAAAAATGAAGAGTTTATTATTTTTTAAAGCGTTTAAAAATATTGAGCCAGTTAGTGTGGTACATAGATTTAATAATGTTACGCATTTACAGCCCATTCTTGTCTTATTATTTTAATATCTTCCTGCCTTTTGTAAAAAATCTTTCAAAATGGAGAATGAAAGTATCATTTTAGTAAAATTTAATAAGCGCAGACAATTGAAATTATTATTGATCCATCTAAGGCCCGTTTCACACCGAAAGAATCAATAAATCACTAAATCAATGAAAATGAATCACGTATTTACTATAGAAAACCCCTTCACACTGAAAGAATCAATTAATCTCTGAATCAATGAACATTTGATTTATCAAAATTCGGGGTTGGGTTTTTGTATTAAAATGTAAAGAATCTCCGTTTTTGCCTTCACACCGGCAAAATCAACTTGAATCATTGATTCTGATTTGAATCATTGATTTTATTTTTTTTAACTTGCTAGAATCTTTTAG
>KZ651309.1:338607-358853 GCA_001010745.2 Gerris buenoi | reverse complement strand
AAATAAATCACTACATATTAATTTGATTTTTACTAACCTGTCTAGGAGCCACTAATACTCATATGATCAGATGATCATGTTGTATTTTTATTTAATTTTTTTTTATATACTCGTACATACCTATATGTCATCTTTGAAGTTGTTTAGAAAAATCTATAACATTTTAGACACAACCGTAGACTTGAGGTAAGTAAAAATCAAATTAATATGTAAAGTGATTTATTTTTTTTTTAGTTATAGTTTTATTCTTTATTAATGTTAAATATATGTATATATATTTTAGGTAAAACATTTAAAAACAAAATTCAAAAACATTTAAGAACAATAGGTACATAAAAACATTTGATCAAACAGACTAGATACACGGCGGCTATCCGGTCGCCGTGAGTTTAGTGGTTGAGGACGGCTGCTACACGGCGGCCGTACGGCTTTTTGCCGTCGCCGTGTAATGTGAAAGTTCCCGTTTCCTCATACACTCCACTAAAAAATGTTGCCGTACGGCGAAAACCGTGTAGTGTGAAACAGCCCTAACGCAACACTCATTGTCAACAAAGTACTCAGAAAAACATAAAGGAAATGGCTAAAATTGCACTGGGTGAGAGCACAGGTTCGATTCGCCGCCGGGGAGGAGTAATTTTTATAAAAACCATCATGAAAAATCGAAACAATTAATAAATGGAAAACACTGGACCAAGTAATCATTTTTATTCTCGAGAAGGGAAAGATATTTCTCTACAGCGGTTTTATCCAAAATAGTTATTTACGTAACAAACCTAAAATTATTTTGTAATTGTAAAAACAAAATTTGAGAGCTTAAAAATCGCTAAATAAAAGTTGATAAAACTCCACTTTAGAGAATTGGTGAAACTAAGATTAAATTGTCTGAGCTATCACTCCCTCAGTATAACTGATATTTGCATTTTTTTTTTTGGATCGCGGCGCAATTTAAAAAAAATTCGTGAGGACGTCAATGTGACGGCCGTATGATAAATTTTAACACTCGTTAACAATTATTATATTAATTAACAACACAATTAACTGTAGCCAATAATCCCACTAGGGAATTAATTGAAAATTTTCCTCCCTGGAGCCAATTACATCAAGGTGGTAGAGCAGTTAAAAAACCGATTTGGTCGAGAGGAAATGCTCATTGAAATTTATGTGCCCGATCTTTTATCATTAGCTATTATTTTATCATTGAACAATAACAACAAAGAACAAAAGAAAAATCAATGCAGCTACGAATCCTTTAAAAAAAATTCGTGAGGACGTCAATGTGACGGCCGTATGATAAATTTTAACACTCGTTAACAATTATTATATTAATTAACAACACAATTAACTGTAGCCAATAATCCCACTAGGGAATTAATTGAAAATTTTCCTCCCTGGAGCCAATTACATCAAGGTGGTAGAGCAGTTAAAAAACCGATTTGGTCGAGAGGAAATGCTCATTGAAATTTATGTGCCCGATCTTTTATCATTAGCTATTATTTTATCATTGAACAATAACAACAAAGAACAAAAGAAAAATCAATGCAGCTACGAATCCTATTCTATAGATTAGAGTGTCAATAAGATCTTTAGAGACACCAGGTGCTACTAGTGATACATAGCATTCCCTGAAGATACCTTGAAGGCCGTCAACGCCATTCATTGTCAGGTGATAGTGGGTCGCAGAAATCGTATGTTTCGACTAAAATTAAAAAAATAACTTGGGTCTAATAAAGTAAGAGTTGAGAATTTATGTTCAAGTGTATTTGGTGGAATCAAAATCAACGGTAAAAAATTATGCGCTTATTCAGTAGATATAAGAAGTGTGAAGGGAGAAGAATGCTTCACAATCCTTGCTCTTGAAGAAGAGCTTATTTGTTCAAAAGTCCCTTGCTTGACTTCTAAAAGTATTTGGAAAATTAAAGTGCAAAGGGATAGAGTTAAGAGTTATCTGATATCGGACACGATCCAAAGGAAGTAGATATATTAATAGGAGTAGATTTTCTCGAAAAATTGTTGACGAGACCAATCTTTAAAAGAGTAGACGCTGTTGAAACAAAGTTAAGGTGAACTGTCATGAGTCAGGACTACATAACAGTGAAGGTCAATATCATATTGCTATCATATTAGCCATAAGAAGAAGCAAGTAAACCTAGTCAGGGAGGGAGAACTAGTGGTAAAAGAACGGGAGTAAAACTAAACTAGAAGCTATAGAGCGGTAGTAAAACAATCATCACTTTCCACAAAGGTGAGTCCATTTTCGTTGCATCAATCAGCAAGTGGTACCAATGGAAATTCACTACTCTTGCTTAGCAACCGGTCCCAATCTATAAAAAATCATTCCGTCTCATTATAAATTTCCGTAAAGAAGTTAACGGAGTAACAGCTAAAATTATGCAGGCATTATTGCAATTTAGTTAAAAGACAATGATAGAGATTTCTTACGATACCTTTGGTGGAATGAGAAAGGCTCAGAAGTTATAGAATATCGGCATTATGAGTGTGCTTTTAGGTATCCTATATAATGCTACCCTCAGACCATGATTACGAAATTGATTGTAAGGACTAACAAGAAGGAGAGACACGCAGAGGTATTTACACTAATGGAGAAACTTCGAGGGAGGTTTTGAATTAGAGTATTAGAGGCTGGAGGCCGATAAAGAAGGCTTTCAAAGGCTGCGTTTTCTACAAAACAAATTATGGCTAAGCCCTCTGAAAAAATTTAGCACCACTTCCCCAAGGCCGGATTTGAACGCCTCATTCTCAACAACCGGAGTCAATGCTGAGGAAGGAGAAAGCAAATGAGGAAAGGAGGAGGTAATGCTTGGGGTTTCCCTGCACATGTGCAACATGCAGAGCTGTTCACTATTAACTGCAAAGAGGCGTAGTAAGTAGTCTAGTACTTAGGGTAGGACGAACCACTAGTTCGAACCTTGCAATTAGGTTATCACAGGCCCTTTTTTCGCCCCGTGGTGGAGAGTTCCAGCTACTTCACACATTTGTACATTGTACCGCCGAAGCGAGTATGGTGTGGTCATTAGAAAGCTATATTAGCGTGTGTGATATAGTGTAAAACGTGGCAACACTGGGACTGATGTGTGTGAGCGTGGCGTGGCGTGGGTAGAGAAACTAGAAAGCGGATTGTGAACTATGTTTTACGTTTAGAATTATGTTTTATGTTTATGTTTATATCAAACATTGTAATTAGTGAATGTTATAAGAAATTAAAAAGACTTTTAAATTGTGTGTGAGAACTTTTATTTACTTAGGCAAAGGAAGTAAAACGAAACAGCGTGCGTCAAAGCGTGGGGGAAGAGTCCCCATAAAGGGTGTCCCTCCCCTGCACCGTCCGCGATTCATTGATGCAATTCAGAGTATGGCACGGGATCGAACCCACGACCTCGAGTTGTCTCGACTTATTAATAGCTGAGCGGAGCGCCTTACGCTCGGCTGCTACCCTGGCTCCCTCAAAAAAGGCATAAGGATGTTTATAATTATACAAGTATACTATTTATTTATTTATACCCTGCACAACCTGTTTGTATATATTCCCGGAACACATAGTTTTTATATATGGTTTTTAGTTGGCTCCGTACAAGATTTATACATTTTAAGTTCACCTGAGTTGAAAAGTGTTTACGTTTAAAAGAAATTATGTCTGTTGTGCTGACAACTTGAGCCACAGAACCGATTTTGATATAATTTGGCATACAGGTTCAGAAAAATTATACCCCGAGGCGAAATCGAGAAATGAAATTTAACTGTAAATTTGGGGGTGCTGCCCTCAAAAAATTAAATCTCGAAATAGGTTCTAACAATTTTGATTAAAATTCTTAAAATGTACGTACCGTAGAGCGTCGACAATAAGGATTAAGTAATTGGGATCGGTCCCCAATATGAATTATCCAGATATTCGAATTAAACCAATAAAATCTTATACCTTTTATAAAGCCGATTATCTACGATCCGGATTTTTAAAGTCCGAATTATTAACGTTCTACTGTGGTCAATTGAAATTAGAATATAAGCATATTAAAATCGTTTTCCATGAAAAAAAAAAATAGTTTCCGAGATATCGACGAAAATAAAACTGATTTAGCGAAAATAGAATTAATAAATAGAAAAGTAAACAACCACCTGTTGAAAACTTTTTAAATGTTAAAAGATAAATGGAAATTGAATAAATTGAAGATAGAATTTACGTGAGAAAGTTTTTTTATGAGGAGATTGAATTTAGATGTGTAATTTTAAATTAGTTTTAAAGAGGACGGTCATGGTAAATTTAGCTCTTATCAGTAATAAAAAGTAACACCAGACAACGACCACAACAGGCTGTTGGAGTTCATTTCTTTTGATGTTTCTAAGTAATTCTGGGAAGGCGTCACAAGACGGTGCCGAATTAGAATTCAAAACAGATTCAAAGAATTAAGATTAATAAAGGTTTCAATTAACTACAATTCTTTATTAGGTATGTATTTTAATATTCTATTAAAAGAGTAATAATAAGGTTTTCAACCTTAAAATTCTCCTAAAACCATTATGAATTCTAAAATGTACATCCAGTAAAAAAAACTAGGCAATGAAATAGTCGTCTTCCTGAGAAAATCTAGTTCTTAAGATGATAGGTATAACTGCGAGGAGTGTGAAGTTAGTTTCGATTCCCCACCGTGGGGAAAATTATGTTTATCGTAAATTTTAATAAAACGTTCAACAATAATTAAATCAACCCGCTAACCAGGATTAACCAATGGAAAACAGGGAAAGTAAATATAAATGTACTTCAACGTAAGAAAGTTTCTTACGAGTTGTATCCAACGAGTTTTTGTTATAAAAATTAAAAATGTATAAATACAAGTACAATGCCCTTTCCGTATCATAAATCTGTTCGTTATATGGTATTTTATATCAGGGTATTAAGGGTAATACAGAAATATATCTCCTCATTTGGAAATATTGCATTACAAAAGGAGATGAAATATTGCCAAATTAGGAGGAAAAGTATTTTATTTATTACCCTTAAGCCTTCTGACGTTATGTGATACAAAATATAAATAGTAGTTAAAAAATAAAAAATGTTTAGGTGGCAACTAAATACAAATTTATATAATACTAGCTGGATAGCTGGATACACATACTTCGCTACGGAGTGTTATTTTTATTTGATAAGTTTGTTGACTACCATCAAGAAACTATTTTACCATCAAGAAATTATTTTACTATGCGAGAATATCTAGATTCTATCCCTCCCACTTATTTATATACCCCCTTCTCTTTGATAAAATAATTTGCAAATATCTCAAATTTGCCCCACTCCTAAATGAAAATATGACAAAACTGTACATATGATACAAGGATTGTACTCTTAAAGAGCTTTTCAACGATATGCATTTGACCTTGACCCCAACTGTAAATACCAACTGTAAATTATAAACTGTAGATTCGTTTTGAACTAGCGGATCGTTTTCAAAACCGTTTCCAAAACGATGTGTGAACGTAGTAAGTGTCTATATACCGTTGTGTATATATTTAAATGTTGGTAAAAAATTTTGTTTTTTTAATAAAAAAAAAAAAAAAATACTTAAACTAAATGGAAAGAAAGTTAATTATGTTTGTTCCTTGTTTCTTCAATGTTATTTAATGGTAAATAACATAAAAGGAGTATATAATTAATAACTATTAAAAAAGATTAATTAGTTCAGCAAATTATAAACTTTCACAAAAAATTACATTATGAATTTTTGCAATTAAAACAAATTGAATTAAAATGTTTTAAATCTAATTAACTAAAACAAAAAAAGTTTAACGTAATAAATTTAACTCGAGAAAACAAAGGAAATAGAGAACAAGGAGGAATGGAAAGGTTATAATAGATCATTTGAGTTTAAAACGTTATTTCAAAATGGCTGTGGTTACCGATGCCAATAAACAAATCGTTTTTTGTTTTTTTTAATTGAAAAATTATAATAAGAATGAGATACTGAAATATGTAGGTCATAATCGGCACCACAATAATTAAACAAATCAAATCTCCAGGACAGTTAAAACAAAGGTTTTTTCAAAGAAACCAATTAAATTAATCCTAATTTCAACATATAAATACCATTTATGAGATGATTAAACGTGTTAACAATGAAAATCTCACCTGTAGATCGAAATACGTCTTTTTCAAAAAGGTTAACTTCCAAGATACTAATTATCTTACAATTCGCGTAAATCAATAAATTATCGTGATTTACTGAAAAAATTACGTAAAAACACAGAGGAAATACAATAACAAAAAATTTAAATTTAAATCGATAAACAATACACACATTTTAAACGATTTAAAACTTGAGCGTGCTTTAAACGAAAGTGGCCGCCCACGGCCGAAAACTCGACGAATAATCATGGGAACTTCCCACTGTTACCACTTACCACTATCCGAATACTAAAATAAAATTCCCTAAATTCAATTTTTGCAAAAACCGGAATTTTTAATGCGTACTTATTATTAGTATTATGTTGTAAGATAAAATTATTATTTCCCAAAAATTAAAATTTATTAACATAGGAACAGATTCGGCTAGATACTTCAAAATAGTTTCACTGTGTTTGGAAAATAAAAAGGTAAATTCGTATCTAAAGAAAGTAATGTTCCTCTTTAGACTGTTACTCCCCTTAAAAAACGTAAAAAGTGAAACTTAAGTTCTAGAATGCATTGCTCTCTTTCATTTTTATTTTTTGACTAATTTATTATTTTATGATTAAGAAATGGTCATGGGAAACATAATTGAAAGAAAAATATTGCTACGCTAAGGCAACGACATTTATTCCAATAAAAATAAAGGTTTGTTTTGATTTGCTGGTCTTTAAATAGATAAAAACAATTAATCTGTAAAAAAGTTACACTTGGACGAGTCTCGAATGGCAAACTTCGTTACACGATTTCACGACATGAAAAAAGTTTCACTTCAAAAAACAGAGGGGAGTAAATCTAAAGAAAATGTACGGAATGTTCTCTTTAGATTGTTACTCCCCTTAAAAAACGTTTAAGTGTGATATTCCTTTGTCCCAAAGTATATTGGACAAAACATCCCTTTGTCTTAATAGGTACTTATTTAGTTAAAGTCTTTGGTACTCTAAAAAACATTTAGGGAGTAACAATCTTTACCCGAGTGTCATAATATAAGCAATACCTACATATTTCTATTTAAATCTCACTCAACATCATTTCAAAACAATAATTCATTTAATAACTACCCTTCACTACTGCCAAGCAGTCAAATTAAAAAAAAACAAAAAAAACAACATAATAATCATCAGACAAATTTACCTGAAATTGAATAGAAGAAGACACCTTGATGAAAGGAGTAGGAGTCACACCCTTAAAAGAATATGTAATAAAATTACCCCCATAAGACGACGCGACGCGAAGCGACCGTAACGGAAACTGGGACTCTTTCCCTAGGATTCTATTATTTTATAACATTTAACGTTTGTTGTGTTTACTCCCTTCTCCCTGAAATAACAATTTCCCACTTCCCACCCTCTTCATATTTGATACCAACTGCTCCTCTAAAATAGTTCTCCCTTTAACAACTTATTAACAAAAATATATAATATTTTTTCTATCTAAAGTAAAATTTATATTATTATAGAAATTATTTAAAACATTAATATATCAAATTTAATCCATAACATCTATTTTATGTAATAAAAAAAATTTATTTATTCAATTATAACATAACTAAACAAAGATCTACTATCAACAACAATAGTTTGCATCAAACTAAAGTGCGGCAAATTTAAGTAGTTGTCAAGTTTATTTAATTTATAGTTAATTTTATATAATTTGTTGAATGTATTATAATTTCTACTATTTTATTTGTTTTTCCATGTTTTAATGTTGTTTTTAATAATCATTCCTATGAGTTACTGAAAGGAGGCGATTTTGAGCCGAATAAATTTTAAATCCAGCTTAATATGAGACTGAATTTAAGGATTATTATTATGCCGACTGTACATTTGATAGAGGTAAGATTTATTTAATCAATGTTTATCAATAATTAACTGAATTAAGAATTAATAACTCATTATGAAAGCGATATTTGCAAGAAATTATACCTGAAATCCTATATGAAAATGAAGAAAGTGTGAAATAGTTTGTGGATGAAATGTATAAATGAGAATTGGGGAAACACGTCCTGTTGGGAGCTTGTTATACATTAGCTCAAAGAATTAATAGTCCTATAAAAAAAATAATAAGACTATAAAATACTTTACATTAAAGCACATTGCATGTTCTCGATTATCCGATTTAGGATTTAAACTCACAAACAAGGCAACCTGTAAAGTTGTATTACTAAGAGCAATTATACCTACTAATTAAATATTCTTTGTACTTTGACAAGATGTAATTACTCTGACATAATAAACACTTATATGTGACAAGCTCTAACATTGATCTCCCAATTATTACCTATTTCTTCTATTCTGTTTGTGTCTTGAATTTGTATAGACTCTCAATTAGTGATTTCTTGTTATTTATTATATATTAATTAAGTTTTGACTAACTTGTAATATGTACAGAAACTAAGTCTCTTTGAGAGACAGCTATGTAGAATTTGAGAGATGTTTATGGTACTGAAGGATACAAAGGAACCACAAACTGGAAGAACTCATCACTGTACAAGACATAGTGTGAGTGTGTTGACAGAGGCGTCACCAGGGGGGTGCGGGGGGAGCGGCCCGCACCAGGTTCCATGACAAGAGGGGTGTAAGAATTCAAAATGTACTTGTTTATTTAATGCATTTTTTTTTTAAAAAATAACTTTTTGCTTCTATTATAAACTGATTGAGACTCTGAGACAAACGGTAGGCCTACCGTGACACGGATCAGAGAAGGGTAATGAGTTTGAGTGGTAACTGTTGGTAGAGTTGTAGGGTGATAAGGGGGATGAGGTACGCAAAAAGCTAGTGCGTAGACGTAAACAGCGAAAGATTCAATCTGTCAAGAGAACTGTGAACCGTGTGCTGTTCTGTGACTTGACATTAGAGCACGCATCAAAATAGATAATAGATAAACAAAAAGTTCGTTTTGAGCTACACCTTCAGACGGATTATTATAATCAGAGCCAGAGCCGCCGACGGGGGTGCACGGGGAGGGCAATTATACGGGGCCCGGGTGGGTTAGTGTATAAAAATTCAAGTTTTAAGGTTGTTCAGGCATCTCATTGCAATGCTGAAATTTTGAGTAGCTAAACAAATGTGGAAGAGGAGTCTTTAAAAACTCTACAAAAAAGATGGCCTAGATAAAGAGAAAGATGTAGTTAAAGCAGATCACACCAAATGTTGGTGCGGAGGATTTACACAACACCACACTGTAATGTCATTTAAGTAAGTATGGTTGTAATATTTGGATTCTGACTCCCATAATCAATGTTATTGTGACTCTTATTATCATTGTCACTATGTGTAGGGTTGCTTAGTAAGCTTTATAATCAAGTATTCTTGAGTTATGATTGGAATAAAAGTCTAGTTTATTAAATAAAAATGTATTTTATCTGAGTGTTACCCCCCTGTGCATTAACCCTTATGTAGCAATAACAAAAATGCTACTGCACTTTAATTATTAACCACGGCTAATTCGTGCCATTCGTACGTGCCATCAAATTTCTTCGAGTTGGACTTCTACCTGGTTTATATGCAGGGGGTTTGTTTTTCTTCAGGAAATGAGCGGAGCACTGTGAAGCGGTGCGGAGTAGCTATTGAAAATTCAAGAGTACACAAAATTAAGGTTTTTAATTTAATATACGGGATTTTATCACCTAACCTCAAAGGGGTGGCACGTACAATCCGAATTTACCTTAACCACCTCTATATGTACTTTGTGGATGTATTAATTTTTAGTTTAATTATTATTATCCCTATTTAAAATTTGGACATTTTACATTTTTTACTCAGGGTTTAAGAATAAACTACTGTAGATATTAAGAGCTTGTTTACAGCTTTAGGCTATTTTATCTCTTCTAATGTTCTTTACAATCAAAGCTCCTTTTCTTCCATTGTTCACTTCTCTCTTCCATTGAACAATATCCTTTCCTCGTTTATTTAAGAATCCTCATCTGAAGCATGCACTTTATACAGTCTAACCCTCATATGCCATGTGATTTTAAAAATAATACATTTTATCCTGTTCTTCTAAGGTACTTAAGCTTTCAATCTAAACAGAGTAATTTTCTATGTAATAAAAATTGTGGAGGCTAATCATACTAAATACCCCCAAGGTAGCTCATTTTTCGTGTGCCTATGCTGTTACTAATTCCAATTGTACGGTTAATACTGCTGATGCAGCGATCTGACAATCCCACTGCCTTCTCATCTATTGCATATAATATAGTTGTACAAGACCGTTTACAGGGTCCAAGCCCTTCATGGTCTGTCACATCTTGAATTCGTTTTAATTAATCACTCTGGATAAAACTAGAAGAGCAAATTTACTGGGTTTAAGGTAGCCTGGTGGTTAGAGCATTCCCAACTCATCTAAAATGAAAGTAGAAACTCGTCTTGAACTATCAATAGGTTTGTTCCAACCACACCTCAAACTAGATTCAAACTGTACATAGAGAGACGCAAGTTATGTTTCACATTGATGATGTAACGCGGCTGTATATATCATTCCCAATTTCTCAGATATATTTCATATGGTCATTTGCATGGAATTTTCTAGATGCATACCAACATTTTATACTTACACCTGTATAATTTTTTCATTTCATAAATTCAAATTCAACTTAAATATAATAAAAACTTCTCTGCTTTAATAATTGACATTGGAAGGCTTCGGAAGATTTGTATTTGGCATATCTAATATTAGGGACATCTCTCAGGTTTAAATTTCGCCTTATTGATATTAATTTTCAAACATTGTCTTCTTAATACACCTCAAGATGTATATTTTTAATTGCCATCCTTATCACAGTCTTTTTTTTTGTTCTCACAAAATACTTAAATGATTCTTTTATGGTTATAGGGACCAATTGCTTGAAGTAACTTTTTTATTTAATGAGTTTCATTGTAATGCTTGAACTTTTAAGCAGACCCTTTACCTATGGTTCTTTTAATAAATACTTAAAAAAGTAATATTTGGATGAAAATAAAATACAATATAATATTTTTTTTTTTTTTTATTAAAAATTGTCAGAACCTTTTTAATAAAATAGTCTAGCTCTCACCTTGAGGATGAGTTAATATAAGTTAAGTTTCTTAAAAGCATATTTCGAAAGCGAAGGAATAATTTATTATTATATTTTACCTCCTCAGGCATTTATTTCAACCTCTGAAAAAATTCGTCTCTAACTTCTTAAATCTCCATTAAATTAAGTCCTTAAGAACCAATAAAAACCAACTTAAGGCGNAAAATAAAAAAATAAAATAATACTTATAAACAAATAATAAAGATATCACATAGTCAAATATCAATCTAATTAGTTAAACTGGTAATCTCAAGAGTAACAAATATAATATTTAATGTTTTAGGAAATATAAGAAAAGTAATTTTTGATCTAACATGAATATTACTTCGGACAAAATAATGGTTTATGCTAAGAAAATAATTACAACATGAAGGCATACAAGTAAAAAAATAAATGTTAATGGATATGGATTAAGTATATTATTGAAATTAGGCCTCTTTAGATTATGTAATAATGCAAATTGAAAAAAGATTGGTCTTAAATGGTATACTTTAACAAATTAATTTCTGACTTAATAGCTAAAAGCGTGTAGCAGGAGAGATCATTTTCTTTAATAAACTCTCATCTCTTAGACATTATTCATCAAAGGGGTTCCTCTACCCAGTAAAATTATGCTTCCTAAAGGATAAAAGAATGGAACTGAGTGGTGAATTTTACTAACACGATATGATAGAACAATACTTTTCCTACTATAGGTAGTGAGGAAAAGTAAAAATAATAAGAATAGAGTGTTGCTTAAAGAGTGAGAATAATTGTTTCATTTTAATTCAAGATACATTCTTTTTTCTATGAACTACATCAATGCATACACTAGTGCAAATAAATGACAAAACAATATTTTAAGTTATGAAAATACTTTGCATTCTGATACCACTTTAATGAAACATAAAATCTATTCATTGTAATTCCAGGCAAAATCCACATTGTATAGTGTAATAACAGATTCTGGCGTAAAGAATGACCTCTGTTTTGCTCCTTCATTCATTTTTCTTAAGTTTTCTCATATTTATTCTCTTTTTTTATATCAATTGTCAAAAAGTATTTTCATAAAACAATCAAACATGTCAATGTAGAATAAGTCAAAAAAGCTTAGTTACAATTAGAATCAAGTGGGTTTGTTTATAGACTTATCATATTAATACGTAAAAGTATATTATATTAGAATGAGAAAGATTACAACTATGTTTCTTTGTACAATGTGGAATATAAAAATTTAAATTCAGTTATAAAAAATGTCAGACTAGTTAATATTTAATATAATCAAATTTGAAAAAATACTTTCCATAACTTAAAAAGGGTATCTATTTTAATATTAGCTTTGGATTGATTTTCATTAACAAATAAATTAAAAAAAAGTTAAAATTATTTCTTCTTTTTCACTGCTGATCAAGCAGTAAGTCAAAAGAAATAAATTAAAAAAAAAAAAAAAAACATAAATGTGTAAAAATATCAAAGATCATCAAAGTTGACGATTTCTTATTGTGATTGTAAGTATTCATCAAATAGATAGATGCCCAAGCTTGCATCGGGATGGCCTTTGATCAATTTGCTGAGGTCGTTAGTATAGCCAGCAAGATCTCTTATTATGTCAGCATGTTTGTGAACAAACTTCTCTTCAAGGAAAGATATGGTCTGGAAAAGAAAAATAAATAAATAAATAAAACAGTAACATAAAAAGAGAATATAAGAAGAGAATTATTATTTTGTTGGTTATATTATAGCGAAACATACGAAAAAAAAATAATAAAATAAAATCTTAACATTAAAAAAATAAAAGTAAAATAGAAATTCAATAAATATTGGCTCTCCGGTACACTTGCACATTTTTTTTTATTCTAGTGTAACAACATATAAATTGGCCTAGTAAGAGCTATCAACAGACACAAAGGGTCCATAGGCAATTAAACAAATAGGAGTTCGTTAACCAGCGAAACCTTATAAAGATGGCGTCCATTTAAGGGTCCTCGTTTTGCCTATAGACCTTAATTATGGAAACTGGAGGAAAATCCATGAGGGCCAAAGATGTAATTTACCAACAAAGAAAAATGTCTATTAAAGATAAAACTCAGCAATTTACAATAGACAAATTTCATAGTAAGGTTGTTAAGCAAACTGTGACAAGCCTTATGAGACAAAACAAAATAAATAAATAAACTCTAATGCTTGATTTATAGGTTAATTGGACCAAGAATATGTTCAACTTAATCACACTGAAATAAAATTTATTGAGTAAACTTGATTAGTTTATTTTCACTGTATGATAAATTGATGTAATGCTCAACTCAGTAATTGTAATAAATGTGGCGGAAAGTTGTCTGTATTAAGATCCAGTGAAAACTGCCGCTATCCTGTTTTAAATATCTTGTGATATGCGGTCAGTTTCTCTGAATAACCCCAAAAATACGACATTGAATCCATTGGACAACTTTTCACTGAAAAAATTGTTTAAAATTTTGGAATGTATAATAACAAAAATAACTTCTGGAGTATTTAAGTCTAAAAATTATAAGAAGATAGGCCTTATTTTTGTAATTATTACATCCTTCCTTAGATCATTTTCGAGCTGGCTCGATAAAAAATACTATGTATTTTACTGATAATGGAATACCAACTTTAAACAGTTATAACTGGTAATTGTTTTGTGTGTACACACAAAAATTAAGAGTAAATTATTATCTTGAAGGAAGCTCTCTTTTTTTCTAGGTCCATCATAATAACAGTTGTAAATATATAAATAAAGAAGGGAATTATTAATTTGTACATCTTAGAAATCTATAACCGCATTAATTATAAGACTAGCTAGATTAAAGGTGAAGTCCGATACTAAATATTAATAAATAGATGTATACCTCAGCATCGTGATAGTTTTCCAGCCTCTTTGTGACAGAGCTATGAATCTTATGAGCTGCTTCAGCAAGTGATTTGTGCATATCTAATGATCTTGACAAGCTCTCCAGTTCATACATCTCAAAATCATTTTCAAAGCGCTGAAAAACAAATAAACAGTATTAATTTAATTTAATTAATCCTCAATAAATGATTTTTATTTAGATTTGTAGTGCCCAGTATAGATAATTATATGTCTTGTGTCGGTAAGGGGTAAAATATGGGTAGAAACTATTTTATGAGTATGGCTTTATTTCATGCCATTAAAATCTACTACATAACATAAAATATAGATTTTAAATGTGCAGTGTTAATACCCAAATTTGTCTTATAGTAGATGAATTCTAATGTAACAAATCTAAATAGTATTTCCTTGTAAGCGGCGTTGCATAAGCTAACAACCTACTTTCTACGAACTTCTCGTTCAAGTATGGATGAGATCATTTTTATTTCCAATTATTCAAATTATCGTCGGACTCTTCTGTTTTATTAATTTTCAGGAATTTTAACATTTTAATTTGTGATAAGATATTAGGTCAGGGGGTTTCGGTTGTAGTTCCTGTGTAGTTATTTCTGGTTGGCTCAGTTCTCTTTTTGTTTTCTCCTTAGTTTCGTTCACTATCCTGATGTCTGGGAAAGAAAGAAGGGTTCGTTAAGAAGCTGGTGATAAAAGAAAAGTGATTCTATTTGCGGAATAAACAGTTTAATGCACGACGTAGGTGTATCAAATCATGAAAAGTCTTCACTGGGCTGAAGAACTATTAGATGATTAACAATTAGATTTCTCAGATCTCTTTTCAAAATCTATCCTTGCTACTTCTCTCCCAGCACAGTATCTACCTTACATCTAAATAAAGATTATAATGCATAAAGATTCAATATTCCAACAATATACCATGGTCAACTGTCGACATTTGACATTTAAACAAGTTAATAAAAAAAGAAAGTGTAAGATTTTTCTCCTTTGAAACAGTCTTACATTCGATGCATTAAAATTTTTCCCAGATTTTCGTTTGAAAATGCGTCTTACATTCAAAGAGATACCGTATATTTAAAATAAGATCATGATTATTTTGTTTCATTGAGATATACTAGCCAATATAGATAACTGGATAATCTAAAGTTTTACAGTACACATAAATAATGTTTTCCCCTTCATTTGACCCCTCACTAATGTCATTATAATATAAAAGGATCAGCCACTTTACACGTCCATTTGATATGAATATTTGAGTATAATATACCTTTCTGAGAATCTTCCAAATGTGTTGGCATTTAGGAAGTAGTTTCAAGCAGAAATGCCTTAATCATTCAGGATATACAGATCCCTCCCCCCTCTCATGTTTAAAAGCCTAATTAACTTTTCACTTTTTACTTTCTATATACACAATACTTATTTAAGAAAAATTTACAGCCATCCATGCCTAAAGGATTTCACCACTAAAGAGGTAAGCAATAACGCATAAAGGCTGGGATATTTAGTGAGATTACAAACAACCGGGTATATTTTTATTTGTTTGTCTCTTTAATTATAATGATGATGGTTTGAATATTTGATGGTTCCTTTAAGGAATTATTTTCATTTTTAAAATGGTTCATTCTCCGTAATGTCAATACTGTAAATCTAATAATAGCACTGACAATAACACTTTTCACATTTTAAAACCACAGATATACTAAACCAGTCAAACTTTGATGCAGGTTAGCATAATAAAAGAAAATAGAAATTGAGGGTAGTGAGTATTAGTCAAAAGTATAAATCAATTTAGATTAATTGATGTTTCTGAAATGTTTTTTTCCTTCAAGGTTTAAAACAAGGATGGTAGCAATAACAAAAATCAGTGGCACATAAAGGTGCAGTAAGTATTGCATCTTTTCAAAGTTTTTCCACAGGGTTGATATAATACCACCATTCTTGTGTTGTATCTTTAAGAAGGAAATAAATGTTTCTCAAACTTCTGTAAATCCAATGATTGTTTACTCTTAAATCCTCAGTGTGCTCAGATAGAAAGAAATCAATTAGCTCTTTTATCAATAAAGTTAACAGCAGTGGGCATGGTAACACGTAGATGAGCAACCCACATTATATGGGTTCAATTCCCAGACCGAGCCCTAATTATGTGTAGCTACTTATGTGAAATGGCAACTAACTGGTTGCTTATTCCAATTGTAAGCTTTATACAGCTAATGGAGCAGCACACTATCCCATGGCATCCATTAAATATATTAATGTATACATATACAGTAGAGTCTCGCTAATCCAGGTTTGACTGCACCAGGACCCAGTCCGGATTACCAAAAGTCTGGATTAAACGGAATCATTATTAAAATGCCTGTAAAACAATTTTTAGTTGGGTAAAACTATTAAAATCGATGTTAGTTTTAGTGGTAAAAATTACTTCTATTAGTCTAAAAAAAAAAAAAAATAAACAACTATTTAAGGACTGTTTTGTCACCAGTCCAAATATCAAATAAATTAAATTAAAATGAATTGCAGGTGCAGGTATAGAATGGACTTCCAAGGAAACAAGCTGTGTTCCGAAATGAAATTCGAGAAGTGGCTAATCATTTCACGATAAATTAAGACATTGTGCACTGTCAGTTTGGTGAAATTTCACGGAACTCCGGTTGAACCGCTACGTGTTTCTTAAAACCCTTTCCCCATCTCAGTCATGTATAATTGTATTTCCTGGAATACACTTCCTTTATATCTTCCGCCCAACATTTCTATGGAACAAAAACAGATTTATTTATGTTCTTACTTATTCGTAATTATTCTTGTTTATTTTTAACAGAAATACCAGGTATTCCTCAAACGTTGGAGTGTACACTTGTTAACTATACTAGGAACAATTTTATAAATGTTAATAATAATTTATTATTAATAAAAACATACATATTAATAAACAATAAAAGCAGAAACCCCCAATCAATAAACCGAAGAATTCAGTAATCCAAACAAGCACTGGTACCAATTATTAGTTCGGATTTTTGGGGTTCCACTGTGTGTGTATTTCTTTTCTTTTTTTTTGACCAACTTTAACTCCTATAAATATTAACAACTGTCCAAATTTTTGACACGCAAACTATACTGTTTCTTTTATATTGTTTTAAGGACTTTAATTGTCATATTGTTCATTTTCCCATTACGTTTATTTGTCGATAGAGCTGGCGGATTCAACTCGGAAAGAGACCTCTAGAAGCAACAGTCAGTTAAAGAATTCTGACAGTGGCGCAAGTGGAATTAGTCTCCACTTCAGCGGTCTTTTAACTCTCAGTTTCGCCATCTACATTGCTGCAAAGACCAGATCTTAACCCAGAATACGTTAACTGCGGTTCGCCATGAAAAACCGTCGGCCTTAACGTCTTCATGACTTTGACTGTTTTTACAAAT
Organism: Gerris buenoi; assembly: GCA_001010745.2. Taxonomy (NCBI): domain Eukaryota; kingdom Metazoa; phylum Arthropoda; class Insecta; order Hemiptera; family Gerridae; genus Gerris; species Gerris buenoi. The sequence goes on along the minus strand of KZ651309.1, from coordinate 341,345 downwards.
AAAATTAAGGTTGATTTTCTTAAAAAGAAACAAAACTTTTTTTTCTTTTTATTGATGTAATATAAATCATTGTTTATCTAGCGGGAAATTTGTTAAAACTACGAAGATAATAAGAGGGAAAAAAATAATGGCTTTTTGCTTGCTGTAGCTTCCAATGTCTTAAAGATATGAATTCTGCGGTTATAACGTGCAGCATTAATCTACTTAGAAAATGCAACAAAATTAAGACTTGAGGCAAAAAATATCTTTGCAGAATATATTTCATCAGTGTGATATAAGTGCAAATGTTAATTTTGTTTGATTTTTTTTNGGGGGGGGGGGGGTCAGCCCTCTACCCTAAAGAAAATTGTTGGTGGTAGAAGGCAGAAACAGCAATGGAGGTATGGGCTATGATAGGCCCCTCTGGAATATTTGCAATACCAGAGTTAGTTCCTCATTAAAATATATATTTTTATTTTAAGTTTATTTTTCAGGGGAGATATTTTCTAAGAAATGTGTATAGATAAAATCACATTTTTATCTGATAATTTAGTTTTCCATTTGTGTGTTTTAGATCATTTAATCATGTTATTATTACTAGAACTGTTGAGTCTTCAGTGATAAAGACTAAATTGAGTAAAAACATGAAGTTATAACAAGAAAATAGTGAGCAGTTCAACTAGTATAAAACTATTTAGTATATAATTCAGTGTACAATACGAACTCTCTATTATTAATATAAGAATTCCATAACAGATTACAAACCATTAAGAGATGTTGGAAGCTGTGAGTAATATGCTTGTAGAAATACGAGTGAAGCTCGGGCATTACTTGATGCACAGCCGAGAACTTTGAAGAGCAATTTATAGGCTCGCCTTTAAAACAGAATAAATCAATTTTAATATAATATGGATTAGCAGTAAAACACTTCTGAAGTACAACGCTACAGCAGTAAAATTGTCCACTTTAGAGTTTTTTTATTATCCCAGTCTAGATATATTATTAGTAGAGGTACGGAATTTTCGCATAAAAAAAACAGAAATTTCGCAAAATGAAAATTGAAAAGTTCGAAATTTCGCTAAAATTTGCATATACTACATTATAATATGAAATGAAACAACTTTTTTTATACACTAAAAAATTACCTTTAATGTTGTANGTTTTTGAGAGTAAGTGTATTATATACACATTTAATGAACCCTAAATGTAGAGCTAGAATTAATATCTCGATTTCGCCTATGATTTTTCTTAACCTATATGCCAAATTCGTCAGACTGAGAAACCTTAAAACATGTTAATCTTTCAAAATCTCAAAATAAAATTCTTGCTCCATCTCAATTATTTCTCTCGCTTTAGGCTGTTCATTTTTATAATAGGGAAGATAAAGATTTGCCACACTTACAGGGTTGGGCTCAGCGGGTTTAGTGATGTCAAAGTCCATGGCACCTCCTCTCTTGGTGATGTATTTCAGAAGGTCGATAGCATTCTCCCATGACTTATCTGATAGTTTACGGTACAGTTTGCTGAAACCTTCACGATTCTTCTCGTAGTTAGAGAAATGTGTTGCCTGGAAAAAAAACAAGTAAACAAGAGCTATACATGTATCCAAATTAAGATAAAACTAACTGATAATACTATCACTGTCAAACATCTACAAATGCCTATCAATTTGTAAGCCTTTGCATAACGCAAATAAACTTATCTCATGTAAAGTAGCGTATTTAAACAAATTGGGATCTAACTTATACATTATCAATACATTTTATGATATAGGCATTTAAAATATGGAAAATGGTTAATTTTTTTAAGTATTGAATGGCTTCATTCATTTATTGATATATTTTTTTAAAAAAGGGATATGTTACTTCTTTAATATTTTAACTTTATCTGAGAATATGGTTGAATAGTTAGTTCATTGGTAATCATGTTATTATTACTAGAACTGTTGAGTCTTCAGTGATAAAGACTAAATTGAGTAAAACATGAAGTTATAACAAGAAAATAGTGAGCAGTTCAACTAGTATAAAACTATTTAGTATATAATTCAGTGTACAATACGAACTCTCTATTATTAATATAAGAATTCCATAACAGATTACAAACCATTAAGAGATGTTGGAAGCTGTGAGTAATATGCTTGTAGAAATACGAGTGAAGCTCGGGCATTACTTGATGCACAGCCGAGAACTTTGAAGAGCAATTTATAGGCTCGCCTTTAAAACAGAATAAATCAATTTTAATATAATATGGATTAGCAGTAAAACACTTCTGAAGTACAACGCTACAGCAGTAAAATTGTCCACTTTAGAGTTTTTATATTATCCCAGTCTAGATATATTATTAGTAGAGGTACGGAATTTTCGCATAAAAAAAACAGAAATTTCGCAAAATGAAAATTGAAAAGTTCGAAATTTCGCTAAAATTTGCATATACTATATTATAATATGAAATGAAACAACTTTTTTTATACACTAAAAAATTACCTTTAATGTTGTAAAAGATAACGTTGTTATTTCAACATTTGATTGAGTCGCTCTTCTGTCAATAACGACGATATTGTATTAACTACTTTTATAGTACTACTTGACGGGAGTGGAAGATAAATAATTTTGCAGGGAGACTTAAATATTTTCGTTAAAAAAAAACGCTAATAGTTTGTTATAGGTGATACCTCGTACCTCGGGTTAAGAAATTAAATTCGTTTTACGAGCTTCTAAGAAGGGCGCCGGAAACTCGCTTTACCCAGTTATTTCGAACTT